>JAQZBX010017576.1:0-16754 GCA_029593785.1 Cabassous unicinctus | reverse complement strand
AGTAAACTGCTGGATAGCATTTTGTTGATAACACACCAGGTCCTGAGATGCGGTACGCCATAATACAGAGGGACAGAGATTCCAAGCAGCAGTTTTTTAAAATCGTGTTTGCAAAGTTCCATTTCATACCTAACCCTGCCCCACTCCCCACCCCCAAGTCCCATCCACCCACCCAAATATAAAGTGAAAAGCCCCCTGCAAGCCCAGACCACAAGTGAGCTAGAAGCATTAATTACATTTATAGCTAAGGCTCATAACAGGCTGCAAAAATTTCCCGCTGTAATTGGAACATAGATTCAACAGTTTTATTGAATGTCAAAGCACATTATTCCACACAGCTGCTAGGGAGGCTCTGCTGAAATGTGTGCTTCTCTTCCATGACAAACACCTATTAAGCAGTCAGCAGAAACTTTTCCCTGACTACCTCTGACATCACCCTCAGGGCAGGCAGACACAGGACAGCAATTGCTGAATTGCGTATGAAAAATTATAGTTTTATTGTCTATACAACTGAAGGTTTAACTCGGACTCCTGCTTCTGTCTGAGCTGGATAAAGAGGCAATTCTTCTCTTAGAACAAATAAGCACAGTACACTATTGTAATCTAAGAAACAGGCACTATTTATGTATTGGAAAGCCTTGCTCTCAATAGGGCGAACAGTCCAATGGCCCAGAAGCCACTATTTTAGCAGCTGTAGGAAAGAAAGCTGTACAAGTCTCAAATAATGAGATGCTGAGAGCAGCCGAGACAGATGATCAGCACACTAACGGAAGCCTTCCTCTCATCCCAGCTGTTATCACCGCTAGTTTAACAAGCACGACTCATAAGTAGGGACCATGTACTTAATATTTATGAAAGCGTCTTCTCCTCCATAGCGCTCAAAGGCTTCCAAGGTTTCTTGGATCAAGTCGCCAACGTTCTCCCTCTTCTGCTGGCTGTAGTCAATGCCGTCTCCGGAGTTAACTGGTTCATGCAAACATACAAAGGGGACAGTTAATTTCTTTTCAAGTTTCCCCCCAGAGTCCTACCCATCAGTCTGGGCATTTTCTCTGAAGGCGTGTCAGGAGATGCAAACATTTAACATTCTTACGTGGCCTCACCGAGTTTCAGGAGTGGTACCAAATATACAAGGGTACAAAGTCCCAGATTGGAGCTGACGAAAGCGGATTGAGAATAAAGAAACACTAGAGGAAAAGGAAGCGAGCTCATCGTGGTGATAATATAGATTACAGGTAAGGGGTTCTCTGTCCGGAATCTGTTACCCAAGAGTGTTCCCTTAGCCCTTGAGTTCTTCAAAATCACAGCGTGGCATATCTAGAAGGAAAGGTCTACCGTCAGATTGGGTGCTTGGTCTTGTGTGGCTTAAAGCCCATGTATTTCGGAATGAGAAGCCTAACTCATACCTATGTCTTCATTGCTTTTGTCAGTACGGTAAATGCTTTCTCCTGTAAGTATCAGTAATTCAAGTGTTCGTGGATCTGAAATTATTTCGACCACCCTGGATGCAGGTGGGACAGGAGCAAATGTTCTAAGGAATGTTTGAATGATGTTCCTTAGGGCTTCCTAGGGAGATTGGGCCACCAACAATTTTGGAGTCTCTGGTATCTAAGTCCAGAGCAATGGGTCATCCCCAATGAAGTCCTTGGAAACCCCAACTGAGGCCGAGCCACACAGAGCCTTGAAGTGGCCGTGGCAGTGGAACTTCAGGCTGTGTGAGGAAGGGGTTCCTAGGGCTGTTTTTCGAAGGCTTTGGGGAACCTATGCCTGAGATACTCTATGATCCACAGTTAACACAATCTCAGACCACGTGGAGAAGGACTATCTGTTTGCACCTAATCTGTGAGAGGTCTGGAGGAATCACCCAAGGGTGTGGGAATCTGACAAAAATGGGGGCTCCTTTGCTTCAATCCAGACTGTTAGAATTGCACAATGGTTTTCCCTAATAATCATGCCTAAACATTTTCACGTGGCATTTCACTCAGATTTCCAAGGGCTTTAACAACATTTATTCTTCCAGCATGAGAGTCACTACGACGCCTCGGCAAAGCCGCTAACATCGCCCCCGTCTTAGCAAGGACGAAAATAAAGTGCAACAAGGTGGGCTGAGAGAAGCCAGAGTGGGGTGAGGGTGTAGGCCTCGGGCCCACAGGGTGTCACAGGGCCAGGCGCCTTTAGTGCAATTTTTTTTTTTTAAAGATTTATTTATTTACTTTATCCATTTTAAACCCCCCCTTCCCCGTTTTTGCTGTTTTGAGTCCATTTGCTGGGCAATTCTCTGTGTCTGTTTCCTGCCATCTCTTCTCATCCTCCTCCTCCAGTCTTCACCAGGATTCGATCCTGGAGACTTCCGATGTAGGAGAGAGGTGTTCTGCCACCAGTGCCACCTCGGCTCCTGGTTTTCGGAGCATCTCGTCTTGTCTCTCCCTTGCGTCTCTCTCCTGTTACGTCATCATCTTGCTGCATGGCTCCCGGGGCCTGGTGGCTCACCGGCACACAGAGCCTGGCAGCCCATGCGCCTTCTGTATATATGTTTTTATTTTACCGGGAGGTCCCGGGGATTGAACCCAGGTCCCTCCATATGGCAGACGGACGCCCAACCATTTGAGCCACATCCGCCCCCCTTTAGTGCAATTTGAAAAGGTGTGTTCTACCGGATAAAGGATTTAATTTATTCCTATCTCAATATGTCCCCCCAAATATTTATCTTGTTCGAATGTGGAAATAGTACAGGGGAAAGTGATGTTTCAAAACCTCTTTTTCCCTGGTTATTTTGACATTAAAAAAGGCTTAGCAATAGTTCAACATTAATAAATGTAATAATCACAATTCCACACAGCCTAGATAAACAGACTGTTGCGTGATTTTTCCAGAAACTTATTAGAGAAAAATCACTATCTTCTTCAATGCAGAGAAAGTAAATTGCCATCCTGATTGGTTTCTTTTGGTCATGGTGAAAGGCAGGCAGAAAAATTACTTCTTTTCAAAGACAGAGAAGGAGATTACTAGTCATGCGACTGTAACGTCCATCAGTTTTTCATCACGGGTGCCCGCAGAATGGTTCACAAAGGCATTGCAATTAGGTGGTATTTTTGTCCTCACGATGGAAGCCTTTCTGCTTCACATGGAGAGATAGATTTAAGGTAATTTAATGTTTGATTTACACAGTCGCTGACCATCCAAAATATCCGAATAGGATGGCTAGAGACAACAAACAAGAGACTGAGAAGTTTGAGCAAAAGGGTTCCTGCCAGATTGTCGTTGAGTAAAGTAACAAAGATAAACTTCTTAAAAGCAAACAAACAAAAATGTGCCCCAAATACACATTTGAAGAAACAGACTGTTCTCGCTGTTTGAGATTTCAGTGGTGGTCTGAGAAGAGCCGCAGGGCAGTTAGGAATTGCTACACTAGGAAGGATAACAGGGTTGCTCATTTAGGGGAACTTTCCAAGAGAAGAAGGTCTTTGAGTTGAACTAAGAGAAATTAAGAGAAAAGAAGGAGGGGGCTTGTGTGCCCGGGTTGTTAACATTTCCTGGGAACTGAGGAACATCTTCAACTTCCCAGGATTTCAATGGGGGTTGGGGGAGAGTGTCCAGGGAGTGTCTTTGGCTAATCTTTGTGTACCTCCTGCCCCCAAATTTCATCCTTGATCAACTCTTCATGGTCATGAGAGAGCCGGACTTGTGAGAAGGTCACCTCAAAGCCTCTGGTACAACACCCCACTTGAGGGCTCATGGAAAATAAAATTGGGGATAATGAGGCTGAGTTGTGGCAGCCTTTATCCAGTTCCCTACGTACAAAGATACATCTACTCATCACTAATAAATGGGGCCTTTTGTTGGCATATTAGACCAAAGGTCAAGAGCTGAATAGATCACTGGACGGACATATTTTCCTGATGGGTTGGAAAGTCTGCACACAATGAAAAGCTTAAAACACCCTGTTTTTTCCACTGCCTTCTCGAAAGCAGCATTGACAAGCACCAATTTATTTCAAGAATAACCTATTCTTATTTTTTAAAAATATTTAACTGTAGGAGTAAGTAAACTATGTAGCTTTTTTTTTTTCTTGTTTGTTTCCCAACAGCATATAAACCCAAAGATAAAAAAGAGAACAGAAGTTGCTTATTCCAAAAGTGAGTTGGAGTTGGAAAATTTTGTGGTTGCAGAATGTATATGGTTGGTGGGGGGTGGAGAACAAAGAAAGGAACACACCCCTTATTTTGCATGCTGTAATGATGACATTGCACAGTTTAGTGTCAAACTATTTTGAGTGGCACTTGAGTAATGTGGTCTCCATTTCAAAACTGCTATATTGTCATTTTCTTTGAGAAGGAGAAATGGAGGTGATTAGTTTGAGCTCACCAGTTTAAATACACATGACACTGTTGAAAAATCTGTTTGTGAGAATAGGATGCTTTGAAAATAAAAAGATGGTTATTTACAATCGCCGATACTGATTAGGAAGATGACGTTTCCATTTACCAAGGTGGGAATCTATTTTATGTCCTACAGTTAGAAAGGTATATTGGTGATGGAAAAGATATGTTTTATTTATAACCAAACAAACAGGACAATAAGAATGGTTTAAACCAGATTCTGTGCTTCTTAAGGGATAACATGCAAGCAGAGCAGAACAAAGAGTTTTGATCCTCTTCTTAGAGATGCTTGCTTGCAGAAGTCATGCAAGTACTGCTTAAAAGTTGTTCCTGAGAATGGTTTTAAGCTCATTTGTGACTCTCAGTGTTGAATTTTTGTTGATTATGTAACCAATATCTTTAAGGATCAAAATATGTATACTCTTTTCTATCTAAACGCTCTTTAAATTGTACTAACCCAGATGCCTTCCCTTTCTACTTGCCATTTTGGTTAGAACCGATAAGTTTATGTAAATACCCAGTTTTTTGTCTAGTTGATGCCATCCTCTTGGTACGCGAATTCAGCTCGTGACTATCATAACACCTTGTCACCAAGGGCCACTGAAAAGGGAACTTGCATCAGATACATTTCACACACATGTCTGCTAAACCCAGTGGACACGGAGTAGCAGCAGATGTGCGTCCCATAGGATTTTGCTTAAACATTCTCTCTTAGCCTGGTTTCCATTTCTAGACTGGGTAGAAGCTCCATTCTTTTCTTTAGTCATTGCTATTGTAGTAAAAGGAGAAAAAAAAATCAGCAACAAGAGAAGCAAAGCCAGGGAGGAGGGACAATTTTGATGGCCGGAACAGGGACTTCTCAAGTCAGTGTCAGAACCGGCGAGTCGTTTTTTTTTTTTTTTAGCCTTGTTTCATGCTCCTGAAGAATGTCTTTGGTTGTGGCATCCACACAGTTATTATTGCACGATATTCTCTGCTGACTGAGTGCTCTACTAGGCAATGCAGGGAAGGGCAATAAGAAAAACAGGCAGCTTAGCTTCTAGCGGAGGAAGCTTAAATAGCTGTCCTCGCTGTAGAATACAATGATCCACCCGCCATGAAAACGAGTACAGGCTTCTGCATCCTACACCAAGAGCCTCAACGCAGAGTGTGTCTCCTCTGTTGCTTTGTGTATCACCGGAACCTGTATCTTAAGCAAGCTTTTATCTGCTTGTTTAAGTGAGATGCTTAAGTTCTCTTAGAGACATAAAGAGCAGTAAAGGAATGGGCAGGTGGCCACAGGGAGGCTCAAGGACAGTGGAATTCAGATTAGGATTTTTCTGAATCTAATTTTTTCTTTAATACTCTGAAATGTTAAATGTATAGCTATTCTTAAAACCCCAAGGAGTTATTTGGAAATAAATGTATTATTTAAGGCATCAGAAATATAAAACAAACAAATGCTTCCTTCAAATTGCTTATTCGACATGCCTGAAGAATTAGTCATTTGGTACCAAGCAGGTGAAATAATTTATTAAATCTTCCTCTACTTTCTGGCAATGAATAAGAAAATAAATAGGAAGGATGTTGGGAAGAGAAATGCTTCAGCTGAATTTGGAAATCTCCAAATTGAAGAAGGAACGTTGCACTTTAAAAGGAAAGACCTAGATGACACAGCTGGAAGGCAGGTCCATTAGATCTACAGGAAGTGAACACCTGTGTCCAACTTACACACCTGGAAGGCAGGTCCATTAGGGCTACAGGAAATGAACACCTGTGTCCAACTTACACACCTGGAAGGCAGGTCCATTAGGTCTACAGGAAATGAACACCTGTGTCCAACTTACACACCTGGAAGGCAGGTCTATTAGGGCTACAGGAAATGAACACCTGTGTCCAACTTACACACCTGGAAGGCAGGTCTATTAGGTCTACAGGAAGTGAACACCTGTGTCCAACTTACACACCTGGAAAGTAGATCCATTAGGTCTACAGGAAGTGAACACCTGTGTCCAACTTACACACCTGAAAAGCAGGTCCATTAAGTCTATATGAAGTGAACACCTGTGCCCAACTTACACACTTGGAAGGCAGGTCCATGAGGACTACAGGAAGTGAACACTTGTGCCCAATTCTGGCCCTCAGTGCTGAAATTGAAGAGTCTGGCACTTTTAAAAGTCACCGCACCAAGCTTTCCTAAAGGAAACATTAGCTTGGGAAACTCAATTATAAACTCCCTGAGTGAATCAGGGAATGATAAGGGATGACTCCAGTAACGCGAGGCTCCCATCACCAATCTTTCTTCACACTAATTTTGAAAACTCCAATTTTATGATGCAACTCATCATGCTCAAGAACAAACTGGCTCGTGTCACCTCTGGAGTACACAATAGCACTTTAACTAACTGTAGACAGTGGCAACTATCTCAGACAATCAGAAGGTAATTAACCTGATAGGACAACATCCACCTTGGCCAAACAGATTCTTTCAGTGCATGGAAGGCTAAATGCCTGTCATGAAACCAAGGCTTTGAAAGAAATCACTGCTGATGCAGAGTGGTTTGGCTACAACCCTTCTCGGCTTTGCCGCGTTTTCTCCTTCCACGTGGGTGTGGGGTATGTGTCGTCACTTTGCGCACACGCGTCACTCGAACACGAATCCAGCTCTTCTCGGTATTAGGGTGTTAATCAATATGGGGGAGAATAAAAGAGCAAAAGGCACATCTGTCTTATCATTTTCGCAGGTGAAACGTCTGGGCTGCTGAGCAGGTGACAGGAACTCTGGATCCATGGTATGTTCTCATCAGGACAGTGTCGCTTCACTACAATGAGTGGAATTAAAAAAAAAAAAGAAAAGCCATTGCAGATGAAACAAACTCGTTTCTTTCCGGATCAGAAAGAGTTTTTTTTTTTTTCCCCTAATGCTGAACTACAAAATGTCCACGTGCTCTAAGGCTAAACTGGAAGGAGTTTTACCTGTCAAGGCCTGCCAGCCCAAATGGCACCACTTAGCGCTAGGGCTGCATTCCTTCCAGTTGGGGTTTTGATGACATCATCTACTGAGGCAGGAGAAAGTGAACCCCTGGGCTTGGGTTCAGGTCTTGGCAGGAATGTGCAAGTGGAACTTACTGAACATTTTATTATTATAAGCTGTTTCTTGGTGACATTAAAAAATCATAGATATTTTTCTGTTGGATGATTTCTGAACTAATTTCCCTTGGGGTTTAGTGGATTTAGCAGTTATAAAACTGAGATGACCAAAAGAGGTAATTTGCTGTTTGTGCTTATTGGTATTTAAACAGGAATGTCGTTTTTTCGTGTGTGAAACAAAACTAAAAGTCTTCAAAACAAACTTATTAAAAAGATATAACTCTTGTCATTAAAAGATGTCACTCAAAAGATAACTCATCATGCTTATGGCCTTCAAAATGGTTGCACTGGAGGTTTTTTTTTTTCCATTTTAGTCTGGATTAAGAAAGGGAAAAAGGGATGTGGATATGTTTTTATCTTTTAGGATATTTTAAATTCCAATTCATACATCAGATTGTCAACATTTATTTTGCCAAAAAAATATCTGTTCAGTTGGGATTGGCGGACTCGATTTATTTTATGGAAATAGTTTTACCTGTTTCGGAATAAACAAAATCTCCTGTAGGTTTTGGATAATTACAGGTGAAATAACTATGCATTCCAGCCTAACCTCATCTGGACATGAAGGAATGGGAGGCAAAGGGAAGAGGGGAAGAAAACCTAGGACAAAATTCATTTTTCTGCATCGGGTAAGAGAAGAAGACTTTGAGGGGAGATGTTATGAGGTAGTCTGCTTTTAGAATCCTAAAGACATGTTTCTTTTCACTTTCCTAATTTTCAGTTTTGCTTTGTTACTTTGAGGGAACTGATTAAAAAATTTTTTTTTTCTTAATCATAACATATGGCACCCCATTTGGAATTCTGGGCGTTTCCGGTTTGGTCCATGTATTGCCTTTGCTTCATTCGCTGGCTTCATATCCTCCTAGAAAGTGATGTTTTTCAATATACCCTCAAGTATGACCTAACAATGGATATTTCCCAAGTCTTGGTTCAGGAGGCGTGTGAATCAAAGTTGCAATGGTTTTTCAACCAAAAACTTATAATAACCACCGCATCTGGCAGGGTAGAGATGCCCAAGGGCTTAAATACTTCCGTCTTCTCAGATCTTGTTGACATTAATGAAATTCACAGGATTTCTTTCCTCTGAAGATAAAAGCTTTGAAGCAAGCCCTCGATTCCCAGCTGGATGTCTCTCTCTCTCTCTCCCCCCCTCTTTTTGATACCGAACCTGGGTGACTAAAGCAAGAGGCTACTAAGACATCACTTTTGAAAGCTCCAGGGAAGGTTTTCATCTTCTGGATGGGGACACTGATCGCTTGTGAACCTGAAGGTATCATGGGTCTTGGCCCAATTGTGAATTAAATATTCAAATTTCCCTTCAGATAAGCAATGAAAATTTCTAAACAATTGTCATTTTTAACTGCAAAGTAGGTTTATTTCTCTAAGAAATGAACAATTATAACATTGGTAGTATACTGATACTGTGAAAAGAGCATGGAACTTTAAGGCAGATAACCTGGGATTTAATTTTTTAATAACTAATAACTGAAACGTTTGATACCTTACTAGCTGTGAAACTATGGACAGGTTACTTAGTTTCTCTGAGACTCAGTTTCTTCCTCTGTACAATAAAGCGATAGAAGTTTGGATGATCTTGTCCCCACTTATCCTGAACATTACATTACATTTTTTTTTAAAGATTTATTTTATTTATTTATTGCCCTCCCCCCTCGTTGTTTGCACTTGCTGTCTGCTCTCTGGGTCCATCCGCTGTGTGCTCTCTGTGTCTGCTCGTCTTCTCTTTAGGAGGCACTGGAACTGAACCTGGGACCACTCATGTGGGAGAGAGGTGCTCAGTCGCTTGAGCCACCTCAGCTCCCCGCTTTGTAGTCTCTCTCATTGTGTTTCCTGTTTGTGTCTTTTGTTGCATCATCTTGTTGTGCTAGCCCATCGTTCCAGCTTGCTGTCTTGCTTGTCTTCTCCAGGAGGCACCGGGAACCTAACCCGGGACCTTCCATGTGGGAGGTGGGAGCCCAATCGCTTGAGCCACATCTGCTTCCCCATTACATTACGTTTTTATAAATCACAACAAAACTCTCGAACAAGCTTGTAGAAATGGTCATTATTCAGCGGCTGCATTATATTTCAACCGAAAAGATGATCACAAAACAATTGTGTAATTCTTCAAAATAAGTCACAAATCTCATAAGTATCAAATTCAGCTTCGAATCAAGCTCTAAGAACCCCCAAAAGGAACAGATGTTTATATACTTAAATCTCTTAAGAGAACTTTTGTCAAAACTCAAATTATTTGTAGATACAAATACCAAACGTTATTCCATTCTGCTCTTTCAATAAACCTATCTAGATTTTGATTTCTTAGAATAAGGACCAAGGGTATGGATTGATTTTTTTTTTTTCTTAAGGAGGTACCGGGGATTGAAACTGGGACCTTGTACATGAGAAGCAGGAGTTCAACCACTGAGCTACACCCACTCCCCTGGATTGATTTTTTACATACTCAATTGACAGTGGTGTGGTCACGACTATCGTGAAGGCAAATCAGGGTCATCTCTGGTTAATGACTATTTTAACCTAAAAGTATATAATGAGAAAAATAGGTGGATTCACCAGTTTATCCCTCTATAGCAGGGGATCTTAACCTTTTTTGTTCCACGGACCCCTTTGCCAGTCAGGTGAAAACTATGGACCCCTTACTAAGTCCACACTATACGGTGTATTATTTAATAAATATATCACACCCACACCAACACGTCCCCACAAGAATAATGTTTTTTTGAATTTCAATTCAAGCTCATGGACCACTGGTTAAGAACCCCTGATCTATAGGATAATTATAATAATAGATTCAGTCACCTTTCACTTGAGTTGCAGCCCCTCCTATGGAGTGAAAGCCTACCCCTTTTCTTCTTGGCCACCATGAATCAGTGAGCAGACTGTGTCAAAAAAAGGGAGCAGAGAAGGCTACGTCCATCTCTGCCTTGAACTCCTGCTGTCTTATCTCACAGTAGCGCGAAAGTACTATTAACAATAGCATAACGTGACTTACACTGATTAGCGCATTTAAAACTACGAACAGCCTTCTGAGGTAGGAACTATCGGTAGATCCACTTCACAGAGGAGGAGACTGAGGTGAAGTCACTTGCCAAAGTGCCACAAGCAGTAAGTGATATGGGGTACTAGAAAGGAGACATTGTGGTAAGTATCTGCTGAAGGGCATTGAAAAGGGTCAAGGGAAGATCCACAGAGAGAGAAATCTAAGGATGGACCAGAATCGTCTTATGTCAACACAGGGCGCGTGCCTGGCAGAAGAATGTTTGCCTCTTTACTTAAAGAAGAACCTTAACCCTAGAAGAGATGGTCTAGGGCAACCAGCCAATTAGTGTTTCATAGAGCACTCAATTGTTCGTCTTAGCTTGATTTTCACGATAGGGGCTATTACGCGATCTTTGTACGTTACAAATCCTTGAAATCATAATGTCACTCACAGCAAGGTATGAGGAAGACAGAAATCAAGGCTGACTGACTTCAAGGACTTTTTTCCAGTGTCACATGACCTATGACACATGACGAACATAGGGGAATTTCTAGGATTAATTTACCATTTCACCCTTCCTCTCTTTATAAGCGTTTATTATGATTTATTTCTAGGTCAGGTAGGTATTAGTTACCTACCAGTCTTATACATGAGGAATTTATAGGGCAGCATAGAAAAAAGCAGGCTGAGAGTCACTCTTTATCAAAGTCATTTCTACTTAGTGGGGGATTACCTGATATAGTCAAGACCAGAGGCTTTGGGGAAACCTACAGCTACAGGATAACAGAAATAGGGTGAGAAGGTAAAAACAAAAAGTTGCAATCTTGTAGGCATCTGAATGGCCTTCTCTATAGCCTTAAAAAAAAAAAAAGTCTGGGAAGTGGATGTGGCTCAAGCAATTGGCCCCCCGCCTACCACATGGGAGGTTCTGGGTTCGGTGCCCAGTGCCTCTTGGAGAAGACAAGCAAGACAGTGAGCTGGCGCAACGGGCTGGCGTGGCAAACTGACGCAACAAAATGACGCAACAAGGAGATGACGCAACAAGAGACAACAAAGCAAGGAGTGGAGGTGGCTCAAGCGATTGAGCACCTCCCTCCCACATGGGAGGGCCAGGTTTGGTTCCCAGTGCCTCCTAAAGAGACACAGAGAGCACACAGTGAATGAACACAGAGAACAGACAGTGAGTGCAAACCATGGAGGGGGTGGTGAATAAATAAATAAAATAAATCTTAAAAAAAAAAAAGCCACATTCAAGCCACAGATGTTGGAGAAGCTTATGAATCCCCTCTATGAACTGAGAAGGGCTCTGCTGTTCCTTCAGAAACTGTTTCTTGTAATTCTTGAGGAGTACGTGACATAATTTAATGTTGTATGGATGCACTTTACTGGCCCCTGCTAGGGAGTGCTGATTTATTAATACAGTCCCGGAGCCTGGGCTTAGGAGGTTAGCGCCCTCCTTGAGTACCCCCTCTTTTTATTCGGTTTGCTATTGCATAGTACATGGTGGATATGTTTAACAAACCCTAGTGTATTTGGTCTTTCCATCTTCAAACTCTTCTCTTCCTAATTTGCCCTGAAAACCACTGCTAGATTAATTTTCCTCATCATTTTCTCTTCTGATTCATAACCAATATCTCCACATTGTATGATGGATCAAATTCAAATTCCAGATCCTTCTGGGCCCTCTGTAAAGTAATCTTCCTATAACCTCTTTGAGGAGAGCTACTTAGGTTATAAACGTAGTTCCCTGGCATCAAATAAAAATTGAACACTTGTAAAATGAATGAATTGCATGATCGACTGACTTTGTGGGTTTTCTGTATCTAAGTATTGATATAAGGGAATTTGGTTCTGAATAAATTGTATGCTAAATGTAGTGCCCACAATTGTTCCACATCAAATTCTTTTGTTTGCTCTTTATATGCTTGTGATTTCTTATCCATGGGAAAAGGACTTATGTGAATTTGGAAAAAAAATACATTTGATCAACTGTATTTAAGTACATGGAGGGTTCCTAGTTAGATAGGTTCATCTTTTTTTTCAAAGTCCTCCCTGATTTAAAGTGGAATTTACTTGAATCACCCTTAAATTTGAGAAGAAAAACTTTCTTTTTCCAAAGTGAAATATTACATTACCCCTTATTATTGGCCACTTGATTAGTAGTCTTTGTTTAAAGATGTAGAAAATGCTGGATTTTTATAGTGTCTTCATTTCATAATATCTAACTTTTGTTTAATATAATTTCTTTCGTAAATCCATGACAACTTTCAATCAGATCAAGAGATAGAAAAATGATTGAATTCTATTGGAAAGGAAATATCGATTGCTGCTTTCAGAAATGATCCACACCGATTAGAAATGATTCTTAACTGTTTCCAGATTGATGCTGAAAACTAAAAAAATAAGGCAAAATGGCAGCCATCACAGTTTTCCATATGCAGTAAACATTTAGTGATAGCAGATACAGCCCATTTTCAGCTCTGATTTCTTTCTTTCTTTTATTATTTTGTAATTGAAGTTGAAAAATGAAAAAGAATCATATATTTCCAACACGTGGTATTAGCTGACCCAGTAAACTATGGGGAAATTCATTTTCTCAAATTATCTCGGTAAGGACTTTCATCTGTATAATGAACGTAGAACTCAGAATCCTCTCTGGGGCCCTACTGGTGATTGACATCATCAAAAAGTGTGGTTAAATCATTTAAGTTGAATAAGCACAGAGCCACAAATACAACAAATTCACAACCTTGAGGCACTCTCTGTTCTATTGCAAACAAAATAAACTCACTGATTCTGCTTAAAAGGAAAAACCAGATTATCCCAATTATTTGGGATCTATCTCAGCTTACCTAAAGTAGCTACTCTTTGAAAACTCTCATATGAATTAATGGGTGCAAAATAGGAGATTTCCAAGCCATTAGCTGGAAATTTTACAGAGTGGGACTATTTTTCATCAAATGAACTCAATGTAAAATAATACGTTGAATGAACAAATCAAAGCAATGTGCTGTACTGAACCGAGTTAAGTGCTGTAAAAGTGACAGCCTTTTACAACTGTCTCAGTTTATAATAACCGGGCAATATCGTTGAAAGCTCTATCAACTTTTATCAGCTTCTACACTGGTAAGTTAAACGTGGCAAGAGACGTGTTCATGTAGAATATTACCTGAAAATACTTGAGTTTGCCTAACAACACTACTAACAGATATTAGGGACTTTGCTAAAGTCTAATCAAAGTTTTGGTCACACGGTGAGAAAAAGAGAGGTACTTCCACTATGGAAACAAAAGTAAAATGTGGCCATGTAATTTGCTGCAAGAGCAAAATTGGGTTCACACAAGAATTGAAACGAACGCTTGCTGGAAATGCTGATGGGGGAAATACGCTGACTTTTGATACTTTTGAATAAAGGGTGCTTCTTTGCCTGAGCTACATTTTTATCTCTTTAAATTCCTCAGTTCAGCACACCCAGTTGCGTTGCTCTGGATCAGAACTCTGAGTAGGTGATTCCAGACAAAGGCAGTGTGGAAATAAAACAGGAGTAGCCCCAAGGGTTTGAGACCACGTAGGTTACAAAATGCACACACAGGCTTCTCGGTGAACACAAATGGATTTGAATCCAGTTCCGTATTACTCTCGGCCCAAGACTGAACGCCTCTGGTAGAAACAGGGGTAATAATACTTACCAGTAAGGGTTAGGTGCAAGGAAAATATAAGAGAATATGTTATGTTTTTATTAATATGACAAGCTGTTGATAAATTTAGACAATTGCTATTAATATAGTTGGTATTATATTAGTATTCCACCTCCCACATAATAGTTGTGTGTCCATTATTTAATTCTCTTCCTGGATAGGGCAGAAATTATAGCCTGTGGGACACCATGGAGTAAGCTTTTTCCTTTAGCATTTAGTAAGATGGGCTCAGTCTTTGGTCTCACAAAAGGAAGAGCTGTTGAGCTGCTTTATCCTGAAGTCGTGTGAGAGCAAGTGTAACATTTTCTGAATTGACTATGAATACAGAGCCTTCGTCTTTTGGATGTACCATTACACAGGGGGTAGTTTGTTCTTCTGGTCGAGACTTTTACCCAAGACCCTGCTTGGGTCTCGGCTAGACCAAGAGGCTGGGCTGCAGGATTTTATAAGCAAACAATTAATGACATAAGCTTAGTCAATAGTTTTCCCCAAGTTCCACTTTCTCCCAGAGCCTACACAAATGGGGAAAAGAGTAGTTGTTGTTCTCCCACAAATGGCACCAGGCTTGGCTATTTGAGGGCTGGAAGTGCCGGATTGATTTTGTTTCGCTTTGTTTTTCTCTTTTGCTTCAATGACGTCTTGCCTTTTCTAATTTGAGCAGCATCGTTCATGATGAATCCATCCCCTAGGTTGTTGGCTGACTGTGTGAGATGCAGCCCCAGTTGACCATCAGGAAAACGTGCACTTTGTGTTTGGACACAAACCTGATACTCGTGCCTCAAGCCACAGCAAGTTCATATATAGCATCCCCATGGCACTTAATAGTTTCAAAATGATTTGTAGTTCCTTATTTTTGTGTTTTGAGGCAGGCTAACTAATTGGAACTAAATATATACTAGCTGCAAAGTGTTATCATTCCCATTTTGGGTCAGGCAAGTAGCTGAATTAAAAAAAATAATAATAGTAAAGAAAAGAGGACTGTCCCCTTGTCTTTTTTGGACCATAAAGAGAGAGTTATTTTGGGGAGGAGAGAGAAAAACAGAAGGGAAGAAATGGAGCAGTACTATGGCTCGTGTCGTATCCATTTTCCTGGGAAGAGGATTGGGATAGTGCTTGCAACTTTGGCCTCCCAGTCTAAAGGAACACTCCTTCCTGTTTCACACTTTTCCAAGCCATGACGCTAGGTCCCTTGGGATGGGGTGGACCTCTTGCCTCCTGCCCCTGCATCAGGCTCCCAATGTTGACGTTTGCACAGCAGACTCTGAGTAATGAGTGAAAGAGGGCAAAATTCCTGGCAAGCAAGCACAGAGCTGAAGTGAAGTCTGGTTCCTGCTAGGTTAGGTGTGGACAATGAAAGACCTCCAGAAGGTTGATGGAAACTTGGACTTAAGGGCTGACTTGGTTTCTTGGCCTTAACTCCTGCCTCCTCCTACCAGGAACCCAAGGACTCTAAGGAAATCATTCTGGGAAGCGGTTGTGGCTCAAGCGATTGGGTTTCCATCTACATATAGGAGGTCTAGGGTTTGTTTCCCGGGGCCTCCTGGTGAAGGCAAGCTGGACCACGCAGTGAGCTGGCCTGAGCAGAGAGCTGGCCTGCACAGGAGTGCTGGCTCGCACGGAGTGCTGGCCCATGTGGAGAGCTGGCGCAGCAAGATGACGCACCAAAAAAGAGACACAGAGGATAGATAATAAGAGACACAGCAGACCAAGGAGCTGAGGTGGTGCAAGAGATTGAGCATCTCTCTCCCACTCCAGAAGGTCCCAGGATCGGTTCCTGGTGCTGCCTAAAGAGAGGACAAGCAGACACAGAAGAGCACACAGTGAATGGACACAGAGAGCAGAAGACAATGAAGCAAAAAAAATAAAAAATAAAATAAATCTTAAAAAAAAAAAAAAGAAATTATTCCATTTAGTTCTGGCCTCTTGGAAGTTCTCTGAATTCAGGACCACTGTCCCCCTATATGCTTTTATCAACAAGATCTGGGTCCTTGGACTAAAGATCTGCCATGTGAATGTGGGTTCTTTTATCTAGGCAATGCGTGTATACACGTTTTAGTTTCCTTGGCTGCTCAAGCAAACACCATGCAATGGGCTGGCCTAAATTATGGGAATCTATTAGCTCATGGTTTTGAGGCTAAAAGAAAGTCCAAATCAAATCATCATCAAGAAGATGCTTTCTTCCCGAAAACTCGTGTTCTGGGGCTGGTTGCCGGTGATCCTTGGTCCTGGGCTCCTCTGTGACATGGCAATACACACAGCAGCCTCTCTTAGCCTCTCTGTTTTCTTCTAAGTTCCACTGAATTTCAGCTTCTTGCTTCCAGTGGCTTTTCTCTCTGTCTGTCTGAATTTCATTCCACATATAAAGGACTCTGGTAATAGGATTAAGACCCATTCTGGGCCATACCTTAACTGGAATAACCTTATCAAAAGGTCCTACTTACAATGGATTCACACCCCCAAGAATGGATGAAGTTTAAGAGCATGTTTTTCTGGGGTGCATACAGCTCAAGCCACCATGATATATATGATCATTATATATATATATATTATATTA
>JAQZBX010017575.1:0-35436 GCA_029593785.1 Cabassous unicinctus | reverse complement strand
AATCTCCCTTTTCTCAGTGTGACTAGGGCATTGGATTTTTTTAACTATCTGACTATTTTCTATCAAAAATCTATAGTTTCATGGTAAAACTAAATGCCAGAAAGCTAACAGAAGTTTTACAATGGATTGGTAGTAGAGGGATCTAGGTGAACTAAAAGAGAATGTAAGTGAGTGAGTTCATTATACATTATAGCCAAATCATGAGCAACTGTAAGGAGGTGTTTGATTCATGTGAAATAATGAAAAGGATGACAAAATGAATATTAATGGTGAGAATATTTTAGGTTTTATAGTTGAGATAACAAGTGTTTATTAACACTCATAAACCTAAACCAGCTAAAGGAAAAAATTATCCAAGAAAATGAAGACCAAATGCAAACTTATTAAAGTATATTCGTATGCCTTAAGAGAAAGCGGTTAACTTCATCCATGTGCCTTCTTAATTCAAAGGTCTTAATCCTGGAGATCATCTGTTCCTTGAGGATTCCTAAGATTCAACAGTCAGTGAGGAGGTTAACATGTCTCTCTGATTGATATATGTGGCTAGTTGAGTCACTACTCTAGAGCTTTATTGTTTTGTTATTTCTTAACATCAAGGCAGAGAGTGTGTTTCTTTTGTTGTTGTTTATTTTCTTTCCTCATTTCTCCTAGAGGACACACAAACTCCTAGAGCATTATCAGAATAGAAGTGAGTAGAATCCTTTCCAGATATAGAACACACAATTTTTAGGCTGTAGTCATTGATTATACTGTGTGTAAAGATACACTATTGACAGTAAGGATACAAACAAATGTCCAGTGTATTCATATTAACACCATAAAATGTGCAATGATTTGCTATGCTTAATAAGTACAGTGAGACCTACTAACCTAGAAATAAAGTAGTTTTGAAGGTTCTTATTGAATGTGCCTTTTTACATAAAGTGAGATTTATCTTCAAAGAAGTAGACAATTATTGAAATATACTGATATTCTTTTATATAAAATTAACTTAGTAAAACTGTAATTATCTTTTATTTTGTCATTCTTTTTCTTTATTTTCATATACTAATTGTAACTTTGGTAAATGAAAGAGGCCTTGTTATAGTTATTAAGTTATTTAAGTTAATATATTAAAATGGAGATTGTCATATTATCCTTATCTCTAAAGGTGAAGGAGAAAATTTTTGCATAACCTGGTGGCCATTTCAGAAAATACAAAGATAGTTTAGAATTAAAATGCTTTGTGGTTTTTGAACATTTTAGTTTTGGGTCCTGAATTTGTGACAAGCAAAATCATGAACCTTTTTGTCTGAAGAGTCAAGAAATCTACATAGATCATAATAATTGATGTGAAGTCTAGTTATAGGAAATATTTGGAAAACATATGATTGTAAGTTAGATTTATGATTAGGACTTTAAAGGTTTCCAAAAATAAGAAATATTAGTTGATATAATTCAGGAGTGTGTTAAAAGTTTCATACAAATAAACCATGTATTGGTTTTAAAAAAGGAAACTTTGTTCCTTGGGCACAGAATAATTTCCCCATTTTATGGAAAATAAGCACAAATTTGAATTTCACTTTTTGTATATCATCAGTTTAACTACTTTGAGCAAGTATTCATAAGCCATTTTAGTTAATATGGAAACAAATTTTTAAACATTTTTCAACTCATTTGTTTTCTTTAAATTTATGATCAGTTAGCCTTACAGTGATAGACAGAGTTTACTTTCCTCGAATCTTTAGTCTTATATTATGCCATCAAATTAGTCTTTATTTTATTTTATTTATACATCTGTGGCAGTTTGACATTATTTATAAATTCCAAAAAGAGATATTGATTATGTTTGTAAACTGGTCTGTTCCTCAGGATGTGATACTCTTTGATTGTATTAGATTCAGCAGAGATGTATTTGGTTAAATTAAATTAAGATTAGTGCTTTGATTTGACCACGTCATTAGGGCGACTTAGAATTGAGTCCCTGCTCCCTTGGTGGGCTATATAAATGGAAGCTCAATCATGAACACGGAAGCAGATATGTGAGAAAAGAGAGAGTTCCATAGACCCAAAGGAGGATCCTGAAGCCCTGGGAAGTGAGATTAGCCATTCTTCTAATAGTTTACAGCTGACCTTGTGAAGAGACCAGAGCAGCTGAGCCTGGAAAGAAATGAGCCCGAGAGGAATAGCAATGAGCCGGATGCCAGCCTACAGCTGAGATCAGAAGAAGCAGCCTTAAGAGGAAAGAGGAAGCCTGAACCCTCACAGACATCACCCATCATCTTGCTTCAATACTTGGCAACAGACATTTGGTGAGAAAGTACCTCTTATGGTACCTTCAGTTGGACTCTTCAGGGTCTTATAACTGTAAGCTTCTACCCCAAATAAATACCCTTTATAAAAGCCAACAGATTTCTGCTATTTTGCATCAGCACCCCTTTGGCTGATTATACAACATCTTTTGAGTTAATCTTCAGAAGTATTTTAAAACTATGTTTAGTGACTAATGTTGGTATCTTTAACACAGAAATTTTCAAGATATAAAACAATTACTTACTAAGTTGGACTTAGTCTAAGAACTTAAAATTGACTAAAGATCTTGAAATTCCAATTTAGGATAATAATTTTTTTTTATTTACAATGTTTTAGCTTTATAATTATTCATGATGGTAACCCCTTCTTAAAATCGACCATTGTTAAAGTTATTTAGTTAATCACAATTTTATTATTTTGGAATCTTAAAGATTTTGAAGAAAAATTGATAAACTACTGGACATATAGAACTAATCCATAAAGTTGAAAAGGGTAAACTGCAAGAAATCAAGCACATGTTTTTCTTAACTATTTCTATAAAACTTACTTTTATGTGGTAAAAATATCACTCTAGTTTAACCAAAGTATCACCTGTTTATTAGGAATATGACATTTCTTTTTCCATGTGAATAAATCTCTACACTTATGTATCAAAACTATGCTAAATTAATCTCAAAAGTTCCCTAAGAAGACTGAAAATAAAAGGAGATTGAAAAGGAAAGAAGCAGTGAGAAGTCAAGTGTATTAGTTTCCTGATTGCTAAAACAAATACCGTCCAATGGATTGTAATAAACAACAGGAATATATGGGCTCACAATTTTGAGACTAGAAGTTCAAAACAGAGTCATAAACAAGTTGATGCTCTCTTGCCGAAGACTGTGAAGTTCTAGGGCTGGCTGCTGGTAATTCTTGGTCCTTGGTTTTCTACACATGGCAGTGTACCTGGTGATTTCTTCTTCTTTCTACTTTCTATTCCATTGACTTACAGCTTCTTCCCATGACTTTCTCTCTATATATCTGAATATTATTCTGCCTATAATGGACTCCAGTAATCTGGAATAAGCTCAATCTGATTTAGTTGGGCCACAACTTAACTGTAGTAACACCTTCAAGTAATCCTGTTTACATTGGATCCACACTCACCAGAATGCAGACAAAGATCAACAGCATATCCAAACTGAGATATGCAATTCAGTCCATCACATTAGGTTCATATTTATATATAAAACTTTCATAGTAAAAGGCCAATAATATTTCTTCTGTGAGGAGAAGAGAAGTCTTAGAAGGAGGAAATCTCATTTAACATACATACTCAACTGAGAGCTACAGTCTTTATAACCAGTTGGGTTCTTGACAATTCCATCAGACCATAATATTAAAAAGCCAGCATTTATTAATTACCAAAGTATGGACAGTAAGGAGGTAATTTTTCTTAAATTAAACAAATCTCTTTTTTGGACAGACATGACAGAGAACTGCTTATGTGGACTCTTCCCTTTTTGTTCTACTGAAACGCCCATATCTTGTTCTCTTCACAAGTTTCCCAAAGTGGTGACCCAATTGAGATTGTTCTTGGTAGAAAACTGTCAGTTAGCGAAATATTCATATGAATTAAACCATAGAGGGAGCAGGGATTTGGCCCAAAGGAACAAAGGGGATGGGAAGATACCATGAGAACTGCAAGAATGAGTAATGATGGTGTTTATGCAAACTTAGGTTTCAAAACCCAATGAGCCCTTTATCTCCAGGCAGATGAAAACAAATAAAGCAGTTCACAGGAACATCCCCTTGCAAATGGCTTCCTTGTCTGCTTGCTCATTGTCTGCTCATCTTCTTTATAAGGCACCAGGAATCAAACCCAGGACCTCCCATATGGGAGGCAAGTGCCCACCCACTTGAACCACTTCTGCTCCCTGCTGGTTGCAGTGTCTGCTAGTTGCAGCATCTGCTGATTGTAGTGCCTGCTCATTGTGGCATCTGCTCATTGCAGTGTTTTGCTGGTTGCAGCATCTGATAACCTATCTTCAGACTCTAGCTCTGTGAGTCTGCTCAATTTGCTTAATCAATCAGTGAGGTCAGGAGATAAAAAGGGAGTAGAGGGTAGTGAGCTCAATATGGGAAAAATCTATGATAATGTGGAAGGGGGTGGTTGGGTAGAGGACAGAGGTGCTAGTGGTGCAGTGATGTGATTGGGTTCGGTGGTGCTGCAATATGAGAAGGAGTAGAGTTGGGGAGTTTGTGATGGACTCTCCATGGAACTGGGGGAAGGGCTGGAGGAAGTAACAGTTGAACTCTGGGGATTAAAAATAGAATGGTGGACTATATAAGGGTATTGTAGGAAGATGGATGGTGTCAGACTAAGAAAGCAGGGCTCAACTCTTTCACAAAAACAATGAAGAAAGAGCCAAAAGCTTTTGAGGACCTGTTTTGAGGTCAGCAAACCAGGACGGTGCTACACAACTTCAAGAAGGGTACAGAGAAAAGAAGAAGGTGAAACACCAAACATGAGTTACCAAACCACCATGGCCTTCAGGAAGGGCTCCCCTCCTCCACCCCCAAGATATTAAGGTGGGATAAAGCCCCTGGCCCACTGCAGCCAATTGAGAGGGGAACAAAAATCTTCCTCCCAGTCAGCTGTTATAAGGAAAAAGGGAGAAGGAGTCAGGGGGCTTTTCTTGAGTGAATTTGGCCATCAGAGCCTACATTGAATATCAGCACTTGCCAGACCAAAAAACAGGAAAATGGAGATTTCTTCTCCATGGAAAGTAGCAATGACAAGCACCATCTGCTGACTGGCCTGGAAATTGCATGGACAAAACCTGATTTGGGTGCTCTCTGTATCCTAACTCCTGGGTGAAAATCTATGCCATGTTAATGAGTCCCTGGCATGATTTTGATAACTTAAGCTGGGCAGCATTAAAGACTTAGATTAAGTCAAACCAAATATCAAAGGAGAGCTGTGAAAAAAAATAAACAAGAGAGAGAAATTGGCCATCAGAGTAAAATCACCAACATATTCAGATGCCTAGACTTTATAAAAAAATTAGAAGGCATCCTAGGAAACAGGAAGAGGTAGCCCAGCCAAAGGAATAAACCACATATCCTGAAGAGATACAGGATTTAAAACAATTAATCAGTGATAACCACACAATTCTCCTGAATTATTTTAAAGAATTGAAAGAAAATATGACTAAATAGATAAAGGATATTAAGAAGACACTGGGAGAGCATAAAGAACAATTTGAAACCATGGGAAGAAAAGTAACAGACCTATGGTAATGAAAGACATAATGGATGAGATTAAAAATGTATTAGTGACACATAAGAACAGATTTGAATTGCTTGAAGACAGAATTAGTGGTTTTAAAAACAGAACATCTGAACTGGAAAGCACAGGAGAATAGAAAGAGAAGACAATGAAAAATATTGAACAGGCTCTCAGGGAAGTGAATAACAAATGTGAAACACACAAATATACACATTATCAGTTTCCCAGAAGGAGAAGAGAAGGGAAAAGGGGCAGAAAGAATATTAGATGAAATAATGACTGAAAACTTCCCAACCACTATGAAAGACATAAATATCACTATCCTAGAAGGACCACTCACCCCAAACAAAATAAGTGTGAATTGAACATCCCTGAGATTCCTACTATTCAGAATGACATTTAGAGATAAAGAGAGGATTCTGAAAACAGCAAGAGAAAAGCAAAACCTCACATACAAGGGAATCTTGATACAATTAAGTGCTGACCTCTCAAGAAACCAAGAAGGAGAGAAGAAAGAGTTATGATGTATTTAAGGTACTGAAAGAAAAAAAAAAAATACTCCCAGCCAAGAATTCTGTATCCAGCAAAACTATCCTTCAAAATTGAGGGTGAGTTCAAAGTCTTCACAGACCAACAAAAACTGATAGAATATATTACCAAAACACCAGAAATACAAGACATACTAAAGGGAGTGCTGCAGCCTGAAAGGAAAAAAACAAGGGCAAGAGAATTGGTGAAAAGTGTAGAAATAAAGATTATTAGGAAGAGGAAATTAAAGGGTAAAAAGAAAGACAATAGTATAATACAATGACAGAGAGCCAAAGGACAAAATGGATGAAGTAAATAATGCCTTTACATTAATAACATTGAATGTCAATGGCTTGAGTTCCTCAATCAAAAGACATAGACTGATAGAATGGATTAAAAAAAAAAAAGGGAGACATTTATATGTTGTCTACAAAAGACTCACCTCAGAGGTAAGTATACAACCAGGTTAAAAGTGACAGTTTGGAAAAAGATATTCCTATGCAAACAGTAACCAAAAAAGAGCTGGAGTAGTGATACAAATAATGGACAAAATAGATTGTAAATGTAAAACTGTTATAAGGGATGAAGAAGGTCATTATATATTAATAAAGGGGCAATTCAACAAGAAGAAATAACTGTGCTAAATATTTATGCACCTAACCTGTGTGTCCCAAAATACATGAGGCACACACTGGCAAAGCTGAAAGGAGAAATAGATGCCACTACAAAAACAGATGGAGACTTCAATATGCCACTCTCAGTAGTGAATAGGACATCTGGAAGGGATAAATAAAGAAACACAGAGATTGAATAATACAATCAATGAACTAGACCTAAAAGATATTTATAGAGCATTGCTTCCCAAAACAGCAGGATATACATTCTTTTCAATTGCTCATGGATCCTTCTCCAAGATAGTTCAAAATAAATTTAAAAATATTGTAATTATAAAAAACATTTAATTTAATCATAACAGAATGAAGCTGGAAATTACTAATGGATAGAAAAAGGGAAAATTCATAAATGTATAGAGATTAAACAACAAAATCTTGAATAATCACTGAGTCAAAGAACAAATTGCAAAAGAATTCAACAAATATCTTGGGACGAATGAAAATGAGAAAACAACATATCAGAACTAATGGGACACTGCAAAAGAAGTGCTGAGAGGGAAATTTATAGCCCTCAAAGCTTACATTTAAAATGAATGAACTAAAATTGAAGATCTAACTGAATAACTGGAGGAACTAGAAAAGGAACAGCAAAATAATCCCTAACCAAGCCAAAATAAAGAAATAGTCAAGATCAGATCAGAAATAAGTGAAATTTAGAACAATAAAACAACAAAAAGGTTAAAAAAACAAAAGTTGGGTAGGTAGGCAGAGCCTGACTCTTTCACAAAAAGGTGCGGAGAAAGTGCAAGGACCTGTCCAAGGGATGTATATAGAAAGGGAAATTATTCTGTCATCCAGGAGGGAACTGGACAGATAAAGAAGCCCAAGGAAAACAGTGAGTTGCTAGATCCTGTAGCTGGAAAAGGCACCTGTACCTTGCCCTCAGGGCAAGTGGTCTCCGTGGAGCCCCTGGCTCCCTTCTGCCAATGGAGTGGTAGGGAGCATTCCCTGGAAGTAAGAAGGATCTGACTGAGGGTGGAGAGTGGTTTCTTCATTAGGGACCCTAACTGGACAAGGAGGGGGAAGGGGGATCTACTCAGGCAGGTTTTCACACCCAGCCTCCCAGGGAGAGAGAGGAGCTAGATTACAGACGGGCCGGAGACAGGGCTCTGGCAAATTGTTAGGAACCTAACCTGCTGGAGGGAAAGGAAGCAGATAGGGCCTGATAAGCATTTTTTAAAATGTATTTTTTATTTATTTTTAGAAGATACTTGGATTACATAAAATGTTACATAAAAAATATAAGGGATTCCCATAGACCCCACTCCCCACACTTCCCACTTTTCCCCACATTAACAACTTCTTTCATTAGTGTGATACATTCATTGCAATTGATGAACACATTTTGGAGCATTGCCACTGAGCATGGATTATAGTTTACATTGTAGTTTACACTCTCTCCCACTCAATTGTATAGGTTATGGCAGGATATATAATGGCCTGTATCTGTTGTTGCAATGTCATTCAGGACAATTCCCAGTCCCCAAAATGCCCCCATATTACACCTCTTTTTCCCTCTCCCTGGCTTCAGCACCTCCAGTGGCCACTGTCTCCACATCAATGATATAATTTCTTCCATTGCTAGAATACGAATAATTCTATAGTTTAATACCAGTAAGTCCACCCTAGTCCATATTTTATTCCCCAATTCTGAGGATTCTGCGATGGTGATGCCTACTCCACCTCTAATTGAGAGGGGGTTTTGATCTCATTTGGCTGATGGTTGGGGCTCTCTAGCTTGCAGTTGTAGACTCTCTCAGGTCCTTGGTGTGGTGGTTGTCCACCCTCACCTCCTTGTTAGTTGTCCTAGGTGAGTCCAATGAATTGGAGTGTATGTGTTGCAACTCTGCTGAAGCTCACACATTAGACTGGAAGCTATTGAACAAACCGAAGACTACAAGTGTTGGAGAGGATGTGGAGGAATGGGAACACTCGTCCACTGCTGGTGTGAATGTAGAGTGTTCCAGCCATTATGGAGGACAGTTTGGTAGTTCCTCAGAAAAATATCTATAGATCTGCCATATGATCCAGCAATTCCACTGCTGGGTATAAACCCAGAAGAGTTGAAAGCAAGGACATGAACAGATATATGCACACCAATGTTCACAGTGGCCTTATTCAATATTGGCAAAAGTTGTAATCAACCCAAATGCCCACAACAGATGAATGAATAAACAAAATATGGTATATACATACAATAGAAATTACTCGGCTGTAAGAAGGAATATAGTACTAACACATGGGAAAGCATGGGCTAATCTTGAGGATCTTGTGTTGAGTGAGGCAAGCCAGGCAGTCAAGGACAAATATTGCATGATCTCTCTGATATGAATTAAGCAAATCAAGCAGACCCAGAGAGCTAGAGTCTAGAAGATTGGCTTACAGGAAATAGAAAGAGAGAAGAAGGCTGTGAGCCAACGCCCATATGGGCGAAATTTATGATAAGGTGGAATTGAGTAGTTGTGCAGTGAAGGGATATGACAGGGGTGTAGTGATACCATTGGGTTAGGCGATGCAAGCTTGACAGGGGAGTAGGGTGGGGAGAATGTGTTGGATGGTCCATGGAACTGGGGGGAGGGTTGGAGAAGGGAGCAGCTGAACACTTGGGATTGGTGGGTACATGCTTGAAACTACAATGTTGAGAAAGATCTTTTGGCAATACGGCAAGGAAGGGTTAATGGTTTAGAGTGCTGGATTTGGGGGCATTCTGGACAGGGCGCACATGGGGCAGTCTTCCAGATAATGTGTGAGGGATCATTTTGCCATATTGTATTGTATCAGTGGGTGGAGACCCACATAATGTGCAGGAAGGTGTTGGACTACCATCCTGGGGAGGCCTGATATGTTTTCTCGAGGGCATGGGCAGTTCCTAATAGAGGACGGACCAGTATGTCAAACCCTCAGTATTATTACAAGTAACTATGAATCTTGTCCTTCAAGGAGTGAAGCCTGGTGATTGCTGTGGGCCCTGAGGGGAGGGGGAGACAGGAATAGAATAGATGGAATGGGGTATTTAGTGGGCAATGGAAGTGTTCTGCATGATCTTGCAATGATAGATACAGGCCTTGTTAAATTTCATCAAAAAAGTGTATGGTCTAAAACATAAATCATAAGATAAACCATTGACCATGGTTAGTAGCTATGTTTCAATATTTGTACATAAGTTGTAACAAATGTACCATCCACATATAAAAAGTTATTAATATAGGAAGGGGAAAGGGGGAGGATGTTGGATATATGGGAGTCCCCTATATTCTGTATGTGACTTTACTGTGACCTAAAACTTCTTTAAAGACAAAATTAAAAAAAAAAAAAAAGACACTGGGGAAGAAATGGAAGAAATTGTCATTGTACATACAGGACAACAGATATTACAGTGATGAAAGGCAAAACATCAAAAGCTTTTTAAAAATATTTTTCATTATGTTTTTAATATCCAAATTTTTTTATTTTTTATTTTTTATTTTATTTTAGTTTTAGGTTTTCTAAATTATTATGTATTTCATTTCTTCTGTTTAAATGTATTATTATTATTTCATTTTCCTATTATTTGTATTTGGTGATATTCTTCGCTTCATTTTTGAAGAAGTTTTAGATCACAGAAGGGCTACAACTGTGGCAGGGGAAAAACATTGGTGTGGGGTGTCAGTGATGGGGGAACAGAAGAGGAAGTTCATCCAGACATACATATAAGGTATATAATTTTCAAATGTTCATGAGGCATTGCTACAGTAAGTAGATATTCACACAATAACCAAAAGAATACTGACTTCCCATCCTGGGTAACTCTGCCACATTCCCTAATGGAACACCAACAACCCCCCCAGTACAAGGGCAATGACTAGTGAAGAAGGATGATCCATTGATGGCCCCTTGATATTGGCGACTATGCTTATGAGCCTTTCCTCCTAAGATTGCAACTTAGCCTAGTGTTGTAGGGTGCCTAAAAGTTAACTTTTGAGAGCCTCCATGTTGCTCAAATGTGGCCTCTCTCTAAGCCAAACTCGGCATATAAATGCATTACCATCTTCCCAGCATGGGCCATGACTCCTGGGGATAATCCTCTCTAGCAAGGAGGGATTATTACCAAGCACCAACTAGCAATATAAATGGAAAAAGGAACTTGAATAAAAGGGGGAAAAGACAAATGAGTTTATATGGATAAGAGACTTCAAAGTGAGTTGGGAGGTCATCCCAGAGGTAACGCTTGAGCATGACTCAGCAGGATCGCATAGACTGCCAAAGTAGATACTACCCCAAATAGTGAGACTTCTGAGGGTTCTGGAGACACCCAGGTCCTACAGTCATAGCAGATAGCTCCAGAGTTTGGTGCCTTGCCAGTGGGCCCTACTTTGGAGTTTGTGCTCCCAAGTGTGACAGAGTTGGACTCAGTTGTGACTTCTCTATACACACCTCTTCTGTCCTTTCCATTCGAACCCACAGTTGGTGCTGGAGTTGTTAGGTGTCTGTCCAAGACACTTGAATCTCTGGGTTGTCCTGCTAAGCTTTTTGAAGCTTGATCAACTTGTGGAGCCAGTTTAGCTCAGTGAAATTGTCCTTAGAGAAGAGAGTGATTCACTAGATTATCAGTGGCTCAGATGATACCTTATGAGAGGGAACATATAGACATTTTTACTCTGTTGGTATTAAGTTTTTTATTTTTTAAAGATTTCTTTTCCTTCTTTTTTCCTTTTTTCCCCCCTTATTTTAGTTGCTAAAACCCAGTACATCACCTCTGATGGGTAGCCTGCAGGGTGATTGCTAGATGAACACCTACAGACTGAGAAGCTCCTTAGAGATCTAAAAAGGAATGCTGGTTTCCTGGGTTGTGTGTTGTTGTTGCTGCTGCTGTTTTGTTTCTTGTTTGTGTTTCCTGTTTCTTTGTTTCCTTTTTTTCTTTTACCCTTTTTTTTTTCTATATACTTTATTTCTTTTCTTTCCTCCATTTTTCTATCTTTTGCTCTTATTGTTTTTCTGTAACTCCACATCTTTATGTTTGGCTTTCATTTTTTATTTTAATTTATTTCTCTCCCTCTCTTTTTTTTTCCTTTCTTTTTTCTCTCTTTTCTTTCTTTTTTTCTATTTTCTTTTCCTCTCTCATTTTTCCATCCTTTTAATTCATTCTATATATTTGTCCCTATTTTATTTCTTGTTTCATTTTTTTCCCACTTTTTTATTCTTATTTATTTGTACTTCTTATGATTTTTTTACTTGTGTTAATTATTTAAATTCCTAGGTCTTATATAGTTCCTCTTCTACCATTTTTATTATTATGACTACTTTTTTCCTCTTCACAGCTCTTTCTTTTTCTCTAGTCCTAATATTTATTTTTCAGGGGGAAAATAACAGACAACAGCAAGGATATAGAATAAGAGTAATCAAGATTCAAAGAGAAATCATAGAAACACACACACACACACACACACACACAATCACACAAACAACAAAATAAAACCCTAGAGGAAAAAGAGGAACTAACCAACTGAACAAGCCCATCAAGATAAACAGATTCTTAAACACCAACAAAACATTACAAGCCATACTAAGAAACAGGAAGACATGGGCCAGTCTAATAAAAAAACAGGAGGAGATGCAGAACGTGGAGCAACTAATCAGAGATATCCAAACAAATATCATGGACCACCTTAATGAAGAGAAGGAAGAGATTAAGGATATTAAGAAGAAACTGGGAGAACTTACTGGAGAAATTGTACACATACATAAAAAGATAACAGATATGATGGTGATGAATGGCATAATGCAGGAAATCAAAAATACACTGGAAGTGCCTAAGAGCATTTGAACAGGCAGAGGAAAGAATCTGCGATGTGGAATACAGTACATCTGAAATCAGACAGCTAGTAGAACAGATAGATAAAAGATAGAAAAAAAAAATCCAGCAGAGACTTAGGGATTTCAATGACAACACAAAATGTACAAACGTATGCATTATAGGCATCCCAGAGGGAGAAGAGAAGGGAAAGTGGGCAGGAGTGTTGGAGGAAATAAAGGCTGAAAATTTCCCAACTCAACTGAGGGACATGGACATACCTGTCCAGGAAGTGTAGTGCACCCCAAACAGTATAAATCCAAACAGGCCTACTCTAAGACATAGACTTGTCAAATTGTCCAATGCCCCAAGACAAAGAGAGAATACTGAAAGCAGCAGGAAAAAAGAGAACCATCACATCAAGGGAAGCTCAATAAGATTAAGTGCTGGTCTCTCATCTAAAACCATGGAGGCAAGAAAACAGTGGTATAACATAGTTAAGTTTCTAAAAGGAAAAAAAAAAAACAAAAAAAAACTTCTGTCCAAGAATACTCTATATGGCAAAGTTGGCATTGAAAAATGATGGAGAGTTCAAAATATTCACAGAAAAACAGAAATTAAGAGAGTTTGGCAAAAAGAAACCTGCCCTTCAAGAAATACTAAAGGGAGTTCTGCTGTTTGAAAAGAAAAAAACAGAAGAGAAAGAGTTGGAGGACAGTATAAGAATAACTAAAAAGGGAAAAAGAGAAATATAAACAACATATGGCATACGTAAACCTAAAGAAAATATGGCTAATGTAAGTGATTCGCTAACAATAATAACATTGAATGTTAATGGAGTAAAATCTCTAATCAAGAGACATAGATTTGCATAACAGATAAGGAAATATGACCCATCTATATGCTGTCTGCAAGAACTCACCTTAGACCCAGGGATGCAAGGAGCCTCTAAGTGAGTGGTTGGAAAATAATTTTACATGCAAACAATAATCAAAAAGGGGCAAGGGTAGCTATACTAATATTGGACTAAATAGACTTTAAGTGCACAACTATTGTAAGAGATAAAGTAGAATATTATATATTAATAAAAGGGGTAACCTATCAAGACGAAAGAAAAATCACAAACATGTATGCATCTAACCAGGGCACCTCAAAATACATGAGGCAAAAATTGGAAAAACTAAGTGGAGATATAGATTCCTCTACAATTATAGTGGGGTACTTTAATACACCACTATCATCATTAGACAGAAAATATAAACAGAGAATCAATAAAGAAACAAAGATCTGGAATAATTGGACCTAACAGACATATACAGAACATTAGACCCAAATACAGTGTGCTATTCATTCCTCTCGAGTGCACAGGGATCATTCTCCAGGATAGATCACATGCTAGGCCACAGAACAACTCTCAATGACTTCAGAAAGACTGAAATTATACAAAGTAAATTCTCTGACCTGAATGGAATTAAGCTGGAAATCAGCAAGGGGCAGAGAACTAGATAAGGCACAAAGATAAGGAAGTTAAATAACACGCTCTTAGACAAACAGTAGGTCAAGGAGGAAATTGCAAATTAAATTAGTAACTACCTGGAAATGAATGGAAATGACAAGTTAACATATCAAAACCTATGGGATGCAGCAAAAGATGTATTGAGAGAGAAATTCATAGCCATAAATGCCTATATTAAAAAAGAAGAATGAGCTAAAATCAAAGACCTAACTGTACACACAGAGGAATTAGAAAAATAACAACCAACTAACCCCAAAACAAGTAGAAAGAAGGAAATAACAGAGGTTAGAGCAGAGCTAAATGACATTGAAAAAAAAGCACTAGAAAAAATAAAACAAAAATCTGGTTCTTAAAGAAGATTAATAAAATTGACAAACCATTAGCTAGACTAACAAAGAAAAAAAAAGAGAGAAGATGCAAATACATAAAATAAGAAATGAGGAACGGGATATCACCACTGACCTCACAGATATAAAGAGTATCATAAGAGAATACTTTTGAACAATTGTATGCCAACAAGATCAATAATTTAGAAGAAATGGACAAAGTCCTAGAAACACACAAGCAGCCTACATTGATGAAAGAAGAAATTGATGAACTCAACAGACCAATCATAGGTAATTAGATCAAATTAGTAATAAAAAACCTCCCAACTAAGAAGAATCCAGGACCAGATGGCTTCACAGATGAATTCTACCAAATATTCTGGAAAGAACTAATACAAATCATGCATAAACTCTTCCAAAAAATAGAAGTGGAGGGAATATTGACGATCTCATTCTGTGATGCCAAATCACCCTAATACAAAAGCCAAACAAAAATGCTATGAGAAAGGAAAACTATAGACCAATCTCTAATGAACTTAGATGCTAAAATCCTCAACAAAATACTTGTTAATTGTATTCAACAACACATCAAACGAATTATACACCATGACCAATTGGTTTTCATCCCTGGTATGTGAGGATGTTTCAACATAAGAAAAAAAATCAATATAATACACTACATAAGCAGATGAAAAGAAAAAAATCACATGATCATCTCTATAGATGCAGAAAATGTATTGAAGAAAATACAGAACACTTTCCTGATTTAAAAAAAAAAAAAAAACCTTCAAAAGATAGAAATAGATAATTGGAAAGGAAGAAGTGAAATTTTCACTATTCGCAGATCATAAGATCCTATATTTGGAAAGCCCTGAGAAATCTACAGCAAAGCTTCTAGAGCTTATAAATGAGTTCAGTAAAGTGGCAGGTTATAAGATCAATGTGTAAAAATTAGTAGCATTTCTGTACACCAATAATGAACAATCTGAGGTGGAAATCAAGAAAAAAATTCCATTTACAATGGCAACTAAAAGAAGCAAATACCTATGTTAAAATTTAACTAAAAATATAAATGGCTTGTATGCAGAAAACTACACAACACTGTTAAAAGAAATCAAAGAATCCCTAAATAAGTGGAAGAGTATTCCCTGTTCAGGAATAGGAATCCTAAACCTCTATCCTATCCAAACTGATTTACAGTTTTAACACAATCTCAATAAAATTTATCACAGCATTTTTTAAGGAAATGGAAAAGCTAACTGAAATTTATTTGTATGGCAATGGGCCCTGAATAGCCAAAAAAAATTGAAAAAGAAAAATGAAATCAAAAGAATCACATTATCTGACTTGACCTGATATGATTTTGCACATAACTTTGTTACTGATTTAATTTTTTTGTATGATATTTTATTGTCTTTTTGGAATTCAGAGGGTGGAGTGTAGCAGTTTGTTATTGTTTATGAATTCTAAAAATAGATATTGGATTATGTTTGTAAACTGGTCTGTTCCTCTGGGTGTATTAGATTGCATTAACTTCAGATGTTTCACTTTTACTTGATTAAATTATGATTAGGACTTTGATTGATCCACAGCAGTAAGACATTGTGTCCAAGCCCCCTTGGTGGGCAGGGTCTCACAGAGAAAAATACACAGCAGAGGCAGGAATTAGAGTTTTAATGCTGGAGCACCAGGAAGTAAATACACAGAGAAACAGATATGTGAGGAAAGAGAGAAGGTTCCATCAGACACAGCAGAGGCCCTGGAAAGAGAGACAAGCCATTTGCCTGATAGTCTACAGCTGACATGGTGAGAAGAAAGCAGCTGAGCCTGGAGAGGAAGGCGCCCTGGGAGAGCAACAAGACTTATCCCAGCTTACAGCTGATATTGGAAGAAACTGAGACCATGGAGCCTTAAGAGGAAGAGAAAAGTTGTAACCTTGCAGACGTCGGCAGCCATCTTGCTCCAACATGTGGCAACAGACTTTGGTGAGTGAAATAACTATGCTTTATGTCCTTGTAACTGTAAACTTCCACCCCAAATACATACCCTTTATAAAAGTCAACAGATTTCTGGTATTTTGCATCAGTGCCCCTTTGGCTGACTAATACAGTATTATATGCTGCTTAAGAGTTACTTCCGAAAAGCCTCATTGTTGCTCAAATGTGGCAACAACTCATCATATAAATGCATTACCTTCCCCACAGTGTGGAACATGACTTCCGGGATGAGCTTCCCTGGTACTGCGGGATTACTACTAAGCACTAACTGGCAATGCAACTTGAAAAAAACCTTGAGCAAAAGGGGGAAAGTGTAAATGCAAATGTGTTTATATGGCTAAGAAACTCCAAAGTTAGTCAGGCAGTCATTCCAGAGATTATGCTTATGCATGTCTCAGCAGGATCTCATTGACTGCCACAGTAAATATTGCCTCAAATAGCAGGACTCCTGAGGTCTCTGCTGGCATACAGACACTATAGGCAGGGCTGACAACTCAAGAGTTTGGCATCCTGCCAGTGGGCTGTACTTTAGAATTTATGCTCACCAATGTGACAGAGTTGGACTCAGTGATGGTTTCCCTACACATGGCTCTTCTATTTGAATCTATAGTTAGTACTAGAGTTTATGTCCAAGAGTATTAAATCTTTGGGCCTTCCATATGCCACTTGGGCCCTGAATCTCATCAGAGTTGAAACACCTACTCTCCAGTTTAGTAGACTCACCCAGGACAAATAAAGGAGATGATGATCGACAATGATCATCCCCAGGAACAGAGAGAGTCTACTACTGGAAGAAAGATAGTCCCATCCATCTGCCCCATGGGAACTAAGCCCCTCTCAATTAGAGGTAAATTGAGCATCACCATCCCAGAAGCCTCAGGATTGGGGAATGAACAATGGACTAAAGTAGACTTATAGTTATTCTACTATAGATTTATTGTTATTCTAGCAATGGAAGAACATTTATCATTCATGTGGAGGCAATGGCCACTGGATGTTCTGAGGGAAGGGAGAGGGAAAAATAGGTGTAATATGGGGGCATTTTCTGAAAATTGGAATTGTCCTGAATGATGTTGCAATGACAGATTCAGACAATTATATGTCTTGTCAAAATTGTGTGGGAGACTGTTTAAACTATAATGTAAACTAAAAATCACACTTAGTGGCAATGCTCCAACATGTGCTCATCAATTGTAACAAATGTACCACACTAATGAAGGATGTTGTAAATGTTGGAAAGTGTGAGTGGTAGGGAATGGGGCATATAGGAATCCCTACATTTTTTCATGTTACTTTTATGTAATCTAAGTATCTTTAAAAAAATGTTTAAGTATATGAAAAATTTAAACAATTAAAAATGTCTCGTTATTTTCTTAAAAACCCACAAAAGTTGGTTCTTTGAGAAGATCAAGAAAATTGACTAACCCTTAGCTAGCCTGACAAAAAAATGAGAGAAGGCACAAATGGATAAAATCAATAAATGAGAGGAGCTAAATTACCACTGACCCCACAGAAATAGAAGGGATCATAAGAGGATACTATGAACAACTATATGCCAAAAATCTAGACAATGTAGATGACATGCACAATTTCCTCAAAATATGTGAATCACCTAAACTGACTGTAGAAGAAATAGAAGACCTCAACAAACCAATCACAAGTGAAGAGTTTCAAACTGTCCTCAAAACCTCCCAAAGATAAAAAACCAGGACCAGATGGCTTCACAGCAGAATTTTACCAATCATTCAACAATGATCTAATACAAATTTTGCTAAAGCTCTTCCAAAAAATCGAAAAGGAAAGAACACTACCAAACTCATTCTATGAAGCCAGAATCACTCTAATACCAAAACAAGATAAAAATACTACAAAAAAAAAATTACAGACCAATATTTCTAATTAATATAGATGCAAACACTGTCAACAAAATACTTGCAAACCAAATCCAAAAGTAGAGTAAAAGAATTACATAAATAGGCTTTATCTCAGATTTGCAAGTGTGTTTCAATACAAGAAAATCAATTAGTGTAATAAATCATAGTGATAAAATGAAGAAGAAAAATTACATGATCCTCTCAAATGATGCAGAAGAAAAATTTGACAAAACACATCAAAATTTCTTGATAAAAACACTCCAAAGATAGGAATAGAAGGGATCTTTCTTAGTATGGTAAAATGCATATATGAAAACCTACAGCTGACATTATAGTCAATGGTAAAAGACTGAAAGCTTTCCTGCTGAGCTCAGGAACTATACAATGATGCTCAGTGTTACCACTGTTATTTAATATTGTCCTAGAAATTCCACCTACAGCATTTAGACTAGATAAAGAAATAAAAGTCCCCCATATAGGAAAGGAAGAAGTAAAAATTTCACTATTCACTAATGATATAATTCTATATTGAAAAAATACTGAACAATTCACAAAAAAGGTACTAAAATTAATATATGAGTTCAGCAAAGTGGTAGGAAAGAAGGTTAATATGCAAAAGTCAAAAGCATTTTTATACAACTGATGTGCAATCAGAGGAGGAAACCAGAAAGAAAGTCCATTTATAATAGCAACTGAAAAAAAAAACAAATGTTTAAGGATGAACTTAACTAAGGACATAAAAGATCTGTATTCAGAAAACTACAAAACATTGCAAAAGAAACTGAAGAAGACTTGAATAAATGGAATGACTTGCCATGTTCATAGATTGGAAGACCAAAGATCATTAAAATGTCAATCCTACCCAAACTGATTTACAGATTCATTTCAATCCCAATAAAAATCCCAAAAGCTTTTTTTGCAGAAATGGAAAGGTCAAAAATCAAATGTATTTGGAAGGTTAAGGGGCTGTGAATAGCCAAAAATGTCTTAAAAGAGAAAAGTTCAATTGGAGGACTCTCACTCCCTGACTTTAAAGCATATTATTTAGGTAGACTGGTAAAGACAGCATGGTACTGGCATAAAGACAGACAGATTCACCAATGGAACCAAATCCAAATCTCAGAAATACATCCTCAAATCTATAGTCAAGTGATTTTTGACAAAGCTGTTAAGACCATCCAGCTGGGCCCAAACAGTCTATCAACAAATGGTGCTGGGAGAACTGAACAGCCATATTCAAAAGATAGAAAGAGGACCCCTATCTTACACCTTAAACAAAAATTAACACAAAATGGATCAAAGACCTAAATATAAAAGAGACAACCATAAAATTCCTAGAAGAAAATGTAGGAAAATACCTTCAAGATCTCGTGATAGGTGGTAGTTTCTTAAATCTTACACTCAAAGCATGAGCAGCAAAAGAAAAAAATAGATAAATGGGACCTCTTCAAAGTTAAACACTCCTGTACCTCAAAGGACTTCGTCAAAAGGGTGAAAAGGCAGCCAACACAATGGGAGAAAATATTTGGCAATCAAATATTCAAAAAGAATTTAATATTCATTATATATAATGAGATCATACAACTCAAAAATAAAAAGACAAACTACCCAATTAAAAATGGGCTAAAGACTTGAAAACACAATTGTCCAAAGGAGAAATACAAATAGTGAAGAAGCACATGAAAAAAATGTGCAACATCACTAGTGATTAGGGAAATGCAAATTAAAACTACAATGAGAAACCATTTCACAATGATGAAATTGGCCACTATTAAAAAGTTGGAAAACTGTAAATATTAAAGAGGATGTGGAGAGAAAGGAATGCTTATTCACTGTTGGTGGGAATGTAGACTGGCACAGCTACTGTGGAGGACTGGCATTTCCTAAGAAAGTTGAATATAGATTTGCCATGTGACTAGGCAATACCATTACTAGGTATATACCCAGAAGAACTGAGAGCTGAGACACGAACAGACATCAGTACCCTGAAACTCATAGCAGCATGATTCACAATTGTCAAAAGCTGGAAACAACCCAGGTGTTCATCAATAGAAGAATGGATAAACAAATTGTGGTGTATGCACATGATGGAATATTATGCAGCAGCAAGAAGAAATGAACCCATGAAGCATATGACAACATGGATGAACCTGGAGGACATTATGTTGAGTGTAGCAAGGCAGACACAAAAGGACAAATACTGCATGATTGTGCTGTTATGAATTAAATTTATTATGTAAACTCATGGAATTAATAATTAGAATATTGGTCACCATAAAACAGAATGTGGGTAGTGAATGGAAAGCTGAGGGTTAATCTCTGCAGAACTGGTTAAAAAGATTTTGTGAAAATCTTTGGGAATGAATGAAAATGGTGAAAGTTCATCATGCTGTTTGTGACTGGCAGAGCTATTATATGGGTATGACAATGGTTGAAAGGGAAAGCCTAAGGACATTTATTTTACTAGAAGGTAAGTGAAAAAATACAACAAGGTACTGTGTAGCATATAAACCTCATGTAAAATAAAAATATGGGTGTTATTGCATATATAAGACTGTTTTTACAAAATATAAATGCAAGTAAACTGGAGAGTAGGAAACAGAATAGCCACTATGCATGGCAGGGGCAGCATAGAGAGATTAAGAGGTGATGAGTTTTATTTGTTTGGTTGGATAGATTTTGTTTTTTAGTATAATATTATTATTGTTAGTGGATTAATGAAAATTCAGTAAAATTGATTGAAGGGATGAATGGACAAATATGTGATTATATTGAATACCATTGATTATGCTTTTTGGATGGATTTATGCTTTATTAACATGTATCAATAAAATTAAGTTGTTAAAAAATCTACAATGGTGGGAATATTTGACAAATACAGCAGGGAAGTGTTACTAGTGCAGGGTATCAGGGTTGGGGGGATATGTGAGGTAAGGCACACTTGGAGCTTGCTTCTGTGGAATATGAAAGTGTTCATCTTGTCATAATATGTTAGCTCAGGAGGCGGAGACCCAAATAAGAAACAAGAAAATATTAAACTCCCATCCTGGGGAGTTCTCCTGTGTTCTCAATTAGAGGGACAAGAATCTCTCGAGAAAAGAAGCAGATCCAAATAAAAGAAAACAGCTCAGTATGTCAAGCTCTCAATATTATTGCATGTAACTATAAAACTTATTCTTCAAAAGTTGAAACTTAGTGGTTACCAGGTTACCAGAGGTTCTGAGGGAAGGGGGAAGGAAGAACAGAATAGATGGAACATAGGGCATTTTTAGGGTATTGGAATTGTTCTGCATGATCCTCAATGATGGATACAGGCTGTTTTAAATTTTGTCAAAACCTATAAAAGTGTATGTTGCAAAATGTAAACCATAATGTAAACTATTAACCATGGTTAGTAGCGATGCTTCAATATTTGTACATCAATTGCAAAAAATGTGCAATATACATGTAAAGTGTTATTAGTAAGAGAGAATGGGATGTGGGAGAGAGTTGGGTATAGGGGAATCTGCTATATTTTCTTTGTGACTTTTTTGTAGCCTAAACCTTCTTTGAAGATAAAGCCAAAATATAAATAAATAAATAAGACACTTAGGGAACATACAGAAGAAATTTTCACTGCACATAAAAGACAACAGATCTTTTGGTGATGAAAGACACAATGAAAAAAATTTATTTTATTTTAATTTTTTTATTTTATTTGTTATTCATTATTATTATTTTATTTTATTATCATTTTTATTTGTTTTCCTTTTGGCTTTGTTTTTGTGGAGGTTTTGGATTGCAGAAAGATCACAACTGTGATAGTAAAGGATCACTGGTGTGGTGTGTCAGTAATGGGGGTTGTGTAGGGAAGGGTGCACTGGGGCATGTCTCTATGGCATATGAATATATTCAAGTTGTTATGGGGCATTTTCTTGGTGGGTGGAGACCCACATAATAACTGAAAGAATATTGAATTCCCATCCTGGGAAGTCCTACTGCTTTCTCTAATAGAGCGGCAAGAATATCCCATGTCATGGGCACTGGCTAGCAAAGAGGACAGACCATTATGTCAGGCCCTTGATATTGATGTTTGTACTTATGAACCTTGTTCTTGTGAAATTGAAACTTATCCTAGTATTATATATTGCCTAAGAGTTACCTCCTGAAAGCCTCCTTGTTGCTTATATGTGGCCTCTCTCAAAGCCAAACAGAGCATATAAACTCACTACGTTTCCCCTGGTGTGGGACATGACTCCTGGGGATGAACATCCCTGGCACCAAGGGATTATTACTAAGCACCAACTAGCAATGCATCCAGAAAAAAAAACCTTGATCAAATGGGGGAGATATTAAGTACAAGTGAATTTTCATGGCTAAGAGACTTCAAAGTGAGTCAGAAGGTCATTTTGGGGGTTACGCTTAGGAGCATCTCAGCAGGCTCTCACTGACTGCAACAGTAAACAGTGCCTCAAGGAAGAGTGCTCCTGAGGGATCTAGAGATATCTAGAAACTATAAGCAGGTCACACAGTCTCAGGAATTTGGCAATCTATTAATGGGCCTTATTTGGAATATATATTCCCCAAGGTAACAGAGTTACACTGATTTATAATTCCCCTAACCATGGCTCTTCTGCCTCTTTTATTTGAAGATATAATTAGCACTATGCTTGTTAAATATATGTCCCAGAGAATTAAAACTTTGGTCTGTTCATATGACAGTTGAGCCCTGAATTTCAGCAGAGTTGCAACACCTACTCTTCATTTCACTGACTTACCCAGGACAAATAACAAAAAGATAATGATGAACAATGCCCATACCAAAAAAATCAGAGTATTCACAATTGCAAGCAAGACAGTTCCATCCATGTATCCCATGGGATTTAAGCACCCTGTAAATCAGAAATAGAGTGGGCATCACCATCCCAAAATCCTCAAGATTGAGGAATGAATAAACATAAGTGAGGTTATAACTATGGACTAAAGTAGACTTATGATTATTCTTGCAATGGAAGAACATGTATCACTGATACAAAGCCAGTGGCTACCAGAGGTTCTGAGTCCCCTCAGAACCTATACTATTCTTCCCAGGAGAGGGAAGAATAGTATAAACTTGGGTGTTTTGGGGACTTTGAAATTGTTCTTCATGACATTGCAATGACAGTTATAGGACATTATACATTTTGTCAAAACCTAGAGAATTGTGAAGTGCAAAGTGTAAACTATAATGTAAATATAGACCATGGTTAGAAGCCATGCTTCAATATGTATTCATCAGTTTTACCAAATATACCACACTAGTGAAAGATGTTGTAATGGGAGAAATTAAGGGAAGGAGAGGGCATGGTTTATATGATGTAACATTTATGTAATCTAAATCTTCTATAAAAATAAAAATATATTAAATAAAATGGCCAAGAAATAAAATGATATATGCACATACAAAAAAGAATGCTTGTGATATCTGAGAATTATCTTTGTGGCAATTTTAATTTGTATTGTAAATATCATTCCATATGTAAAGATATCCATTTACTTATTAAAAAAAACATTAGTTTTCATCTCCAAGCCTCCCACATTCTCTTCCTACCATCCTACACTTCACATCCACTGCTCTATGCATGCTACAGACACTTCCACCTCCAGCCAAGAAGTGCACACATATTTACTCTCTACTTATCTAAATTTATTATATATACATAGCAAAGGACATAACTATTTTGACCTCCTTTAAAGATATTAAGATGAGTTCATGATTTTAACTCCAAACTCTGTTCCAAAGATAGGTACATCAAATAAATATGAAAATTAAATAAATATATAGATGAAAACTTATAAATTAAGAAAATAAACAAAAATGGATCTGGAAATAAAGCACACAATATTAAACCTGGGACTGATCCTTGATCCAGCTAAGTTGTGTGCTTAGAATAAGTCAACGTGGCCAGAAATTTGACCCTAGTGGGAGGATAAGGAGAAAATCACCCACATATGATGTAATTGGAACAAGAATCTCTATGTGAAACTGTGCAGTATTCCCATTCTTTAACAGTTCCCATTTTGATATCTAAACTAAAGATTCAAGTGAAAACTGAAAAATTTGAATTATTTAGCAGTATATACAGCATCAAAGAAAATTGTAAGCTAATATGATAAAAAAAATCTAAATAATTGATGTAAAATTCTCCTTTATATTACTCTTCTAGCATTTTTTGCACAATGAATTTGAAACATAATTATTTAGATCACAGAATTATGGAATTTCAGAACTAGAAAGGGCATTAAAATCAAATTCCCCACTTTTATAGATCTGGTATATAAGATGCAGAAAAATTAAATGTTTTCCTAGATCTCACAGATAATTTATGAAGTAGCTTTGATTCCCAGGGCTTTGACAACATTTCTCCACTCTTTTAATTGATTCCTTCATGTTTTCTTTAATTAATTTTGTAAGTATAGGTACTTCATTGAACATAAGATATTTTCACATGCAGTGCTAATCTTTCTTCAGTCACTAACATTTCAATTGTGTCAGAAAATATGCAGACCTAAATCCTAAATGAATTACAGATTAAAGAATCAGTGGATTAAATATTTAAAATGTTCCACCAATATAGTCTTCAGTTGTTTTTGCAGAGCATATCAACTAAAAAATAGCTAGATGAAAAATAATCTGATTAAAATTTTTAGATGTGCTTTTGTCATTTATTTATTTTTAAAATGTCAATTAGTTATTATTTTCTGGCTGGAAGCTAGAGGGTGCTGATACAACATTGAAAAGGAAAAATTTTAAAAAGACTAAGATAATTTTGATCATCACCATCCATTTCCAAACTGTTACAAACAACCTAATTATAAATTCTGCACAGATTAAGCATTAGCTCACCAATCTCTGCTCCCCTTCTATCTCCTGGTAGCCCATCTTCCAGACTCTATCTCTGTGAGTCTGCTCACTATCCTTAGGTCATGTCAGTGCGATCATGCAGTAATTGTCCTTTTGTGTCTGCTTTATTTCACTCAACACGACATGTTAAAAATATGTTCTTAATTTTATTCCATTCCTGTGGGTGTGAACCCATTATAAGCAGAACATTTGGATGAGATTACTTCAGTAAACGTTTGTGGCACCTAGATAGGAAGGGCCTTAATTGTGTTACTGGAGCTCTTTATAAATAAAGAATGAAATTTAGACAGAGAGAGAGAGAGATAACGATGGAAGCAAGAAACTGAAACCAACAACCTGGAAGAGAAGGGAGAGACCAGCAGATTACACCAATTTTTCTTGCCATGTGATAGAGGATGGGTGATAGCTGGTCTGTGGGAAGATAGCATCACCTTGAAGAAGCCTTGATTTGGACATTTTCCCAGACTCAAAACCATGAGCAAATAAATTCCCATTTTTTAACCCAATCCATTTCATGGTATTTGTGTTAAGCAGCCTAGGAAACCAAACCACAAGTTAGTAATTGTAGCAGTTTGACATTGTTTATGAATTCCAAAAATAGTTATTGGATTATGTTTGCAAACTAGTCTGTCTGATAAATCACTTTTAATTGATTAAATTATGATTTGGACTTTGATTGGGCCATGTCAGTAGGGCATTGAGTCCCCGCCCCTTGGTCGGTGGGGACTTTTAGATAAAAGACATGGCAAAACACAGAGTTGGAGTTCTGATGCTGAGTTTTGAGCTGGAGCCTGGGAAGTAAACACACAGGGAAAGAACACAGAGGAATAGAGATAGCTCTTAGACATGGCAGAAGCCCCAGGGAAAGAGACAAAGCCATTTGCCTGATTGTCTACAGCTGGCCTTCTGGAGAGGGGCAAAGCCTAGAGAAACTCATAGTCTACGGCTGACCTTGTGGAGTAAACAGAGATGCTGAGCCAGGAAACAAGCAAGCCCCGGGAAGAGAGTAACCCAGGAAGCCTGAACCCTCACAGACATAGGCAGCCATCTTGCTCCAACAAGTGAGGGAAGACTTTGGTGAGGGAAGTAGCTTATGCTTTATGGCCTGGTAACTGCAAGTTTCTACCCCAAATAAATATCCTTTATAAAATCCAACAGATTTCGGTATTTTGCAACAGCACCCCTTTGGCTGACTAATACAGTAGTCATATTGTATTTTTCTACATAGCACATTTTCTCACACAGGATATTATAGTGTAATACACATAATAGGGTTTTGTATCAGATAAGAACTCGGCTTGACTGCCAGTAAAGGGACTTAAGATAGCAGTAAAATAAATAAAATACATGTTTATGTACCCATCAGTTAATGAATCAGTGAAACAGGCAGTGCAGGCATGTTATGAGAACTCCACGATATCATCAATATCCTAAGTACATAACTTTCTACTTGATTCTTTTCATTCTTAATCTCACCGCTAAAAGATGGCTGTTGGAGCACTCATTATCATATCTGTTTAATATCTCTTTATAACATATCTGTTATAAATTGTTTGAACATGTTAAATGCTTCAGAGTTGTTACTTAAAAATCATGGCCCTGTAATTAAAATAAGTTGGGAAATTTGGTTGCCACAAAATTAAACAGGTTTAGTTATGAAAAGATTCATTATAGAAAGATGAGCAATCTTAGTCACTGAGAGGTGGATATTTAAAACTCTTAAATCAGAGTCCTTTTTTGGAATGAGCATCACATGTAACTGTTGTTCTGCATATCCATGAATCACAAAATTGAAGAGCTGCTCTGAGCAACAAGGGATGAATTTAGCTGATCACTGTTGTTGCTCTAGTGGAAATGTTAATGCTCTGTGGCTTTAGTGACTCATGCATAGGAATGGAAGAAGGAGAAGAAAATGGAAGAGAAAGGAAGAAAAAGGTATGGATAGGAAGCAAAGGGAAGGGGCTGATTAAAAAAAAAATAGCGGTTTGAAAAAGAGGTTGAAACAGAGGTTAGAAAGGGATTCTTAAGTGGCAGGAGAGATAATACCTAGCTATGCAGAAAATCCATACAAAGAAAGCATCTCCCAGACACCTTGCACCAAAGAGTTCATTTTCCTTGGTGAAATATTCAGTCTGATCCTTGGTACTACATTTAAAATGTTATCACATTAGTTTTCTAAGTGGAGAGGCATTGCATGACAGAGACTAACAGAACCCCAGAGGAAAAGTAAATTTGTATAAACAATAAATTTGATGACCCTTTTATTCAGTAGGGAGCTAGGAAGTCTGTAGTAGTAAACTATGGTCTTCAGACTAGTCTTTGTGGATAATAGAGGTTATATTTTTGATCCTCATCTTCAAATTTGTTTGGCTTAGATGGAAAAGAGTCATATTATTAACTGCCTTCCATACCTTACCCCACCCGAGGCCAAGTCCTCAGAAATTACCTACTATACCTGTCTCTAAAATTATCATCATGATAGATTGAAATACAAAGAATGTTACAACAGAATGAATAAATACTAGATAAAACATGCATTTGAAGGGTCTATGTGCCTAGCATACTTTCCCAGTCCATTATGAAGGGAATCTTAGTAAAGGGACCAAAACATGAAAAAAAGCATGTCCTTCTGCTGTTACCAAATATATGAAACAGAGTCTTTCAATTTTGCTTTTAACATGATATTCTTTTTTGTAAGAATTTAAATTTGTGTACGTCTAAGTTGTAAATATGAAGAAATATACAGGTAGGCTTATATAAAGAGTTCAATACTCATTATTTGTGTTATACAATGATCATATCATTTATAGAAAATACACACTAAAACTACCTAACTCAATTGATATTTAAAGTCCTGGGTAAGATAACCCTCCCCATTCACTAGGGTCTGGTGATTGCATATCTGTTTATGGGTGCTAAAAGTTTAAATCATGAGAAGGAAATGTTATATTTTTGAAGACTATAGTATTTCCACCAATACTCCTTCCTGCTGTGCCTTGTCAACTTCCATACCTCTGCCTTATTTTTGCATCCAAAAGAATGTGCAGTTATCAATAAATGCTTATCTCTAGTACTATGGCAAGATATGCCTCTTAAAAACAGGAATGCAGTGTTCAAAGCCTTCCCACTGCTTTTATCTCCAAAATAGCTGCATTTTATCCATAAAATAACAAAATTCAGAAGCAGCAGGAATCCAAGATTTCTTTCAGGATAAATAGAGCTCAGCAGAACATCAGAGCCAAAAGATCAGGTCCTTGGCAGATGCTCTCTGCATGCTTCTATTGATGGCCACCATTTATGAGATTTGAAGAGTTTGCTGCTATAAACATCTACCAGTCTGGTTGCTTATCAAAGTTTAACAAATTATTTTGAGTTCTTATTGATACCAAAACCTGGGTTTATCTTCTTGGGTTTTACAAATATAGGAAATTTATCATGTTACCTTATTTTCCTCACTTACATAAGGTTGTCCATTATCTACAAATGTAGAGCATGTACATTAAATAAAATATTAAAATACATTTCTAAAAACTAGCTAACCAATCAATAACACTATTTAGCATTCAAAGCCTTTAATGATATAGCTCCAAATTGCTTCCATTCAATAAGCATTAACTGAGCTCCTACCACATGCTATGTTTTTTCACAAGAGTTCATATAGAATTGTACGATTCATTACATCATTAGACAGATGCTTTAAAGAAGACACCATAATATGCCTATCCTTCATTTATTTAAAGGACACACTAGCTGTTGTAGTTAGAAGTAAAAGTTTTGTTAGAACTGTGTCTACAGGTCAAGAAGTTCACTCTTCTATACCATGAGTATTACCTAGGTATGTCCTAAAATTGTCCTTTATAATCCACTGTGCATAATTTTGAGGAAAAGAAGAATACAAAACCCACTAGGTGATGATTGAGCCAAAAACCAACTGATACATAATGAGTCCTATTAGATTATATAGATGCACCTGAAGGATATAAATGACAAAAAATTATCCTATCACTATTTTCTGTGAAATGTTTTCTCACATTAAAATGCTTCAGGCAGATAAACTCATTGTCCATTAAATATTGTTCTCCTATTCTGCTGCAGTAATAGAAACTCCAGCTTAAAAACTGATGAAATAGAATTCACAAGCAATAACTTCACTATGTAGAGTGTAAAATTTTTAGTAGATTCACAGAGTTGTACAACAAAAATCACCGTCTAAGTTTAGAACATTTTCATCACCCCGCTGGGAAACTACAAACCCACCAGTAGTCACACTCCACTCTTTCCATCCTAAGCCCTAGAAAAACTGTAATCTAATTTCTGTTTCTGTAGGTTTGCCTATTCTGGATATTTCTTATAAATAGAATTATATACTATGTGGTATTTTGTGTCTCTTTTCATTAGCATGTTTTCAAAATTTATCCATGTTGAAGAATTTATCAGTAATTCATTCCTTTTTATGGCTGAATAATACTCCATTATAAGGATAAGCCATATTTTGTTTACCCAGTCATGATAGACATTAGGGTTATTTCCATTTTTTGGCTATTATGAGTAATGATGTTATGAACATTCACATGCAAATTATTGTATGGGCATATATTTATATCTCTTGGTCATATATCTAGGAGTAGAATTGCTGGGTCATAGGATGACTCTATATTTAACATTTTAAGGAACTGCCAGTTTTCCAAGTTTACATTCCCAGAAGCAATGAATAAGAGTTCCATTTTTTCAATTTCAACAGAATCTCACAATTTTTAAAAAAATTATAGCCATTCGAGGGGGAGTCAATGGAATCCACTGTGGTTTTGACTTGCATTTCCATAGTTATTTATTATATTGAGCATATTTTCTTGTGTTAATTGACCACATTTTTATGTACTCTGAAGAAATTCCTAGTCAATTTTTCCATTTTAATAAGAATAACATTTTATTAATTATTAAGTTGTAAGAGTTTTTAATATACTCTGGATGCAAATCCCATATCAAGTGTATGAATTGAAAATATTTCAATTTTTTTGAAATATTTGGTGGTTTGATTTTTCATTTTTTGGTGGTGTTCTCTGAAGCACAAATATTATTAATTTTGATGAAATCCAATTTACCTCTTTTTACTTTTATCAGTTGTGAAAATTTATTCCTATGATTACTGTTAGGAGTTTTCTCACTTTTTAGCTCTTAGATTTAAGACCATTTTCCCGTTTGTTATATTTTGGGTATGGTGTGAGTAGTCTAAACTCATTTTTTTTTTTTTTTTTCGTGTGCATATATAATTATTCCAACAACATTTTTTGAAAAGACTATTCTTTCTCAATTTAACTATCTGGGGATCCTTTGCAAAAATCAGTTGGCCGTAAATGTAAAGTTTTTTTTTGAACTCTCAGTTCTGCTCCATTGACCTACATTTCTATCATTATTACAGTCTCATATTGTGTTCATGATCGCTTTGTAGTACGTTTTGAAATTAGCAAGTATGAGTTCTCCAACTTTTCTTTTCAAAATTGTCTTGACTATTCTTTATCTCTGGCATTTACAAATGAATTTTAGGATTAGCATGTCAATGTCTGCAAAAAAGACAGCCAGGATTTTGAAGGGATTACACTAAATGTGTAGATCAAATTTGGGAGTAATGACATTTTAAAAATATTAACCGTTCTGATCCATAAATAATGGATTTCTCTCCATTTATGTAAGTCATCTTTGACTTCTTTGAACAATGTTTTGTAGTTTTCAATTTGAAAGACTTGTTAAACTTATTTCTAAGAAATTTTGATGCAATTGTAATTGGAATTATTTTCTTAATTTCATTTTTTAAGTTTTCATTAATATTATATAGAAATGTAATTGAATTTTGTATATTGATCTTGTATCCTGTAACTTTGCTGAATCATTAGTTCTAATTTTTTAATGGATTCCTTGGATTTTCTGTACACACAAATATGTCATCTGCAAGATAAAAGTTTTTCATCTTCCTTTCTATTCTGAATGCAATTTCTTTCTTTCTCCCTTCCCAACAAATTATCCTGACAAGATTTTCTAGCACAATGCTGAATAGGAGTGGTGATAGTGGACATCCTTATCTTGTTCTTGATATTAGGGGGAAAGTAGTCTTTTGACATTACATATGATATTATTTGCAAGTTTTCATAGATATCCTATATCAGGATGAGGACGTTTTCCTCTATTCTTAGATTGCTGTGCCATTTTACTGTTTTTTATCATGAAATGGTACAGAATTTTCACTATTGCATTTTTTTGTGTATGTCTATGGAGATGATCATGTAGTTTTTGTCCTTTATTCTATTAATATGCTGTATTGCATTAATCATTTTTCAGATATTAAATGAAACTTGAATTTCTAGAATAAATCGCACTTCAGTATGGTGTGTAATACTTTTATATGTTGCTGGATTTGTTTTCCAAGGACTTTATTGAGAAATTTTCCATCTATATTCATAAGAGATATTTGCCTCTAGTTAAGATGCCTTAACTTGATCCACTTTATCAATTTTTTGGCATATTGTAGTTCATAATATTCTTTTATAATACTTTTTATTTATATATATATTAGAAAGTCATGTTCCTTTTACTGTTCCGGGTTTTAGCAAGTTGAATATTCTCTTTTTGTTGCTTAGTTATTCTGGCTATTTGTCACTTATGTTTAAGTTTTATGTCTTTGATTTCTCTTTTGATTGTTAGTCTTCACTATTCTCTCCATTTGCTAGGTATGAGTACATTTGCTCTTCTTTTTCTGATTTCTTACAGTGGAAGGTTAGGCTACTGATTTGAGATCTTTCTATTCATTTTTACTATACGTATTTTGACTCTGATGTGTCTGGTTTTGCATATCTTTGTGTTTATTCTACTTGGAGTTCATTGAGCTGTTGGTTAGGTGGATTATTTCCTCACCAAATTTTAAAAGATTTCAGCCATTTTGGTTTTGGAGTTTTTTCTGTCCCTATTTCTCCCTCTTCTTTTTCTAACACTCCCAATACTCATACATTGGTGTGCTTAGTGATGTCCACATTTCTCTTCATTTTTCTTTTCCATTTGTTCTTCACCTTTTAAAATCTCAATTAAATCTGCCTTCAAGATCAATTATTGTACTTTTCAACTCCGTAATTTCCATTGGGATTTTTAAAATAATTTCTATTTCATTATTTATATTATCTATTTAATGGGACATTTTCATTGCACTTTCCCTTAATTACTCAGACATTGCTTCTTTTAGTCCTGTGAACAAATACATAATAGCTGTTGGAAGTGATTGTCTGCTAAATCCAAGATCTGACCTCTGACTAAAAGTAGTTTATATACCTGATTTTTTCCCTTTGTATTTATCACCCTTTTGCACTTTCCAAGCTCTTTATGAGTCTCTTATTTTTTATTGAAAACTGGATATTTTACATAATATATTGTTGCTACTCTGAATACTGACTCCCTTGACTGCCATTGTGGTTGCTACATTGTTGTTGTTTCTTTGTTGTTTGTGGATTGGTTAAGTGTTTTGGCTTAATTTATTTTGTCAAGCATATGTTCCCTGAAGTGTGCAGTCACTTTTGTCCCTAAACAAAATTTTTTGCTTGTTTCTACCCTTAGGCCTGGCTACCTTGGGGTTACCCTGGATCAGCATGAGACAATTATTAACCAAAGTTTGTGCCCCTTCTCCAATTAGATTTTTATACTTTACTATCACATGTCTGTATAGGTTGGAGGCTGATATCACAGTTCAAGGAGATTATGTGTTTTCTCCATGTTCAGCCAAGAACTAGTTGCTGGGATTTTCACTCTGTGATTACTTCTGAAAGGACTCAGCCCAGGCATGCAGTTTCCCAGACTGCCAGGGATAAAGGCGATTTTATTTTTTCTTAGAGAAGAAGTAATCCTTACTTCCTAGGAGCCGCAGGGTCAAAGTAGTTTATTGTTCAGTCAATGTTTTGTCAAAAATTGTGCTTAAGCCTCTTTTGTCAGGGAGGTTTCTGCCCTTTTTTCAAGTCTACCTAATGTTCTGGTCTGATTGCTTCTGCACGGGTGCATTCACACAATACTTCAGATCTCAAGGACTGACTATGATCCAGGAGGACTCTTGTGGGCTGACTCTTTCCTGGTTTTCTCTGTTAAACTCCTGGTTGCTCTGTGTTTCATTTGTTTCACAAGATCTACCTATGTTATTGAGATGCTAGCAGCCTCTTAATTGCCCTCACTAAGATCTGCATTGTTTTTGATAACACTTAGTCATGAAAATCTCCCTGTTTGTTTTAAGTAAAAGCACACTTCCTCCCCCCAGCAGAACTGCAGAGATCTTCATACTTTAGGCTGACTCCTCCCCAGGAAAGAACCTCTGTGCCATTTTACAGGTGCTGAGTACTGAGATAAAAGCTCACTTTTCCGGAAAAGACAGCCCTGTTCTATGAATGAGCACTTGAGTGATGGGTTGAGCTCCTGATCTTATTGACTCTACTTTTCTGGCATGGAACCTCTTCCATATGAGTACCTAGAATAGAGCTTCTTTCCTATAAATAGTGGACGGGTTGACTTGAACAGCAAGATATATTGGTTAATATGTCAGAGACTAGAAGTCTATCAAGATATCAGTAATGCTTTTTCCTTGAAAACTGTAGCATTCTCTTGTTGACTGTTGGTGATTCTTGGCGTTTCTTGGCTTTCCTGTCACATGATAATGCACGCTTATGTTCTTCCAGTTTTCCCCTGAATTCTGACTTTTTATAAGGCCTCCAATAATCTAGATTAAGGCCAACCCTCATTCAGTTGTGCCACATCTTAACTAAAAATAAAATTTTCAAGAGGTCCTGTTTGCAATGGGTTCACATCCAGAAAAATGAGAACTAAGATTAAGAACATGTCTATATTGGGATACATAATTCAATCAATTATAACTATCAAAAAAGAGTTTCTACAACCTGAGGCCAGGGTGTTTGGGGTGGTTGAGAAACATAGGTGACCTGCCTTTCCCAGGGTGAAACCATAGCTCCAGAATAGTAACTAGGGAGAGAGGGTGTTCCATCTTCTTAGCTACATCTGCCTGGAAAAGAACACCCAGAGAAAAGATTCCATGAAATGGAGGTGGTTGATGGACTGGTAAATAGATCAAGACTTAAATCCTACCTAAACTAACAATTTGAATGTAGACTTAGTAGTTTTTCTTCAATGTATCTATCTCCATTTGCTATATACCCTTAGGACAAATTCCAGAGTCTTTAACTAGTTTTAATCATATTTTTTTTCTAGTTAAATATTTGTTTAATTGGTTAACAGGTCTGCCAAGCTCCTTATTCCACCATTTTGAAATTCTATAAATGACCTCTAGCTTTCGAATGGACATATGGCTAACTACATAAAGAAGCCATCTTCCAGGCTCCCTTGAATATCAGTATGGCAATGTGATGAAATGCATACTGAAGAAATGATAGGAAAAACTGTATATAAATTTTAGCATTTTTCACTACTTCTTGACGTTCTTTGACCTTGCTGCTGGTTACATTGTTGTGATGGTTAGAACTCCATCTTATAACAGGAAAAAGAGGGCTGCACTTTAAGGAAGGTGGAATAAAGAGCTCTAAATATTCTGGATCCCTAAATAATGAAATCTCCTGATATGCTTTTGCTGAACATTTCATGTAGGAATTAGTACAGTTCTCTCTTATTTGGTAATCTTCTATTTTACTATTCACTTTAAATTCCAACTAATGCCAATCAGGCTTCCTCTTTTCAAACAATCTAGCATACTCATTGACTTCTTCAGTTAACCTATATATGTAGAAAGCGCAATGTGTATGCCATGCCTATACAGCAGCACCCCATCCCTGTGGTTTGAAACTTCACTACTTATTTAATCAAAGGAAATTCCTACTGAACTACACATGCATGTCTATTCACATCAGCAAACGTATATAGAAATGATTTTACATTTCACACCCATATTTCTGCCTCTTTTTTCCCAGTGAACTAATAAGATTCTTGATATCTTTCTCACTTTTGGAAGAGTACTCTAACAAGCACTTAATCAAGCCTTGAATGAATGCTAATGAAGTTCATTAAATTAATTAATGTGTTCAGCATTCCACAAGACTAAACTCAAGTTCAATGATTTGTTAGAATGACTAACAGAACTAAGAAAAACTATTATACATATGGCAGTTTGAGATGATTTTATGAATCCCAAAAAGAGAAAGATTATGTTTGTAAACGAATCTATTCTTCTGGGTGTGATATCCTTTGATTGATTGCATTAAATTGGGTTTAGGGAACTTTAATAAGATTACCTGATAAGATTGTTGTAAAGCTTTTTTC
>JAQZBX010017574.1:24173-35536 GCA_029593785.1 Cabassous unicinctus | reverse complement strand
CCGGGGCCTCTCATATGGTAAACGGGTGCTTTATCCATTGCGCCACACCCGCTTCCTGCCGTGAGGTTGCTGCATCAGCCCACCGCACGGCTCAGGCCAGCGTGCCCTCACAAGGAGGCCTCGGGAAGCCAACCCGGGCCTCCCATATGGTAAACGGGGACTCTATCCACTGAGCCACACCCGCTTCCCATCAACCCACACTTTCTATGCCTCGGTTCCCTCCTTTGTAAAATGGGGGTCATGGGCTCTACTTTGAGGACTTATATGAGCATTAAATGAGTCTCTGGAGTCACTGTCTGGATTCAAATTCTGCCTCCCCCACCTAAATAGCTGTATGACCTTAGGGCAAACTACATAGGCTTTCTGAGCCTATTGCCTCATCAGTAAAGAACCGCGACTCCATCAGTTCTTCCTGGCACTCCTTTCTCACTCTCTCACTTTACCTCTGGGTTAGGTGTGGTCCAACACAGAGAACTCAGATATTATGTTCTGGCTTTTAATATAAACGAAGGAAGTTCTTTAAGAGGAAAGTTTTTGTTGTGTGGTGAAAGCACATGTAGCTCAGGGGTGGGGGAAAGGGCACTTATTCATTTCTGGATCCTAGGACCCAGCAGAGTGCCCAGCAGAGATACCAACAAATATTTGGGGGGGTGAGTGAATGAATGCTAGGACCATGTCGTCATTTTCCTTTTTCACCTGTTTATCCCAAATTATGACCTTCCTTCAGTTTTTTTCAACAAAGGAAATAGGTAAGCCCCAGCTCTTAGTGGTTTTTAAAATGGGAAGAAAATTAGTTGACCTTAGAGGGTTAGTTCATAACCTCTGCCAATATCACACATGTCGCAGACTTACTGTGAGATCAAGTGTAAATAACATAACCTCCCTGGTCATCATTACCTAGAATCACTTACAGGAGCTGTGGACCTAGCCTTTGTGCATAATGACACTCAGATGTTTACTGCATGAATGAATGAATGAATGAATGCGCTACCTTACAACCAGGGCCTTATTTATAATCATTGGATCACTGCCTTTTTAATAAAATTCCACGAGTGTGGATGTTCAGTGAAGTTTTCTACATCTGCATAGTCGTGCCTAAATAAGGGACAGATCTTTTATTCTACACTAAGAGCAGTGGTCCCCAAACTTAGCTGAACATTGAAATCACCTGGGGAGCTCCTAAAACTCTCCAATGCCTAACCACAACCCAAACTAATGACATCAGAATCTCTGGAAGTGGGATGCAGGCATCTGTACCTTTTAAAGTTCCGACGTGATTCCAACATACAGCCGTGTTTGGAAACCACTAACTTGCAGAGAAGGCTGAAAAATCTCTATTTGTGCTCCAACCTCTCCCTGTAATTCTGGGCATAAATTTCCAATTACCTGCTAAGTAGCCTTGCCTGGTTGCCTCCGTGGCTCTTCAAACTGAATGTATCAGAAGGAGCTCATTCCTTTCTCTCTGCAAACTTGCTCTTTCTCCTGTGCGCCAGTCGTGCCTCCAGCTGGTGCCTCCAGCTTCTCTGTCACCTTGGCATCATGTGACTTTTCACTGTTTCCCACCCCCTCTCACCCCAGGCACAGACGCTCCTCCCATCAGTTCTGCTGACCATATTGCCCTACAGGGGGCCCTTTGGAGGCCTCGGGGGAGCTGCTGGGACGGGGATGGGGTAGCGGGGGAGGGATACTAGTAGACTTAACATTTGGGGCCTTCCCTACCTTCACACAGAGCAGCTCCTTTTAAAAAACAAACAAACAACAATCTGATTAATATATTGAAGTTCTATAAAAGATTTCACTTAAAATGATTTCTACCTGCTTAAGAAATAGAAAGAAAAATGAAAGCAGTGTGGCCGCATCTGTTTCTCAAACAACTATACTTTTATAGGGGCTGGAACATTGGAAGTTTCCAGGACGAGTGAGCCTGGTAGCCCACTTTGGCCAAAGGGCAGGGTGGGAAAGGTGGGTGGAGGCTCAGACACAGAAAAGAGAGCTGTGAGAAGTGTGACGGGAAGGCAGGCCACAGCTTCAGAGTCAGAAGCTACTCCTCACAGCTATATTAGGAGGTACTCCTTCCTTCTCACAGATGGGTAAACTGAGGTTCAGATCAGTGGAGACATTTGTCCAAGGGCACACAGCTAGAAACTGGTGGCTTCTAGGTTCGAATCTGGATCTTTCTCATAAGCCCTCAGGCTTCACACCTATTTTGGTCTTTTTTTAAAAATTTTTTATCTGACCCACTGTTTCACAAACTTTAGTAAGCATAAGAATCACCTGGACTGTTTGTTGAAGATGCCACTTCCTGGCCCCCAGCTCTTCAGAGTTGATACAGCAAGTCCGGAGTGGGGTCCAGGCACCTGTGTTTGTTTTGATTTTGTTTTTTTTAGCGAACATCCTGGCTGATTTGTATGCAAGCAGTACACAGACCACCCTCTAGGGAAACCTGGGCCTACGTTTTAGGCAGGATTTGTACATGGGGAAGATACCCTTGGCCCCAAGAACCTGTTTGAAACAGTGGAACACAACGACGAGCTTACTTGCCACTTTCCAAAGGGAACTATTCGGGCCAAGGCTGGTTGCGGGGCTTGGGGTGTGGGCTTCTGTTGGGATCCCAGCAGAACCCCAGTAGGATCAAGAGCAGCTGATCTTCCCATAGGGAACACATGGCTCCGTCTCAACCCTCCAGAAATTCCACAGATCCCAAATTCTGCAGAGAATGGGTGAAATGGTCTTAACATTGTCAAAAGGACACAATTTTAGGGTAGGATTTTTGTAACCAGAATGGCCAAATGCTGCAGTGACCGACAGCTTTGTCCTCTTTGCGGCCTAACTGAAAGAGATCATTAAAAACTCACTTATCTGGTGATCTGGCTCTCAGCTGCAGGATGCCTTCTGCTACTGCGGCTCATAACAACCGCTTTGAAGTCCTGCACAAGTGTGAATTTATTGTTTAGTAAAGACCAGATTCCTGAACAGGTCATAAATTACCTTGTTAGACACAGGCTTCTGGGGAAATGTAATGTGTTGCAATCCTTCAGTGGTTGATTATCCTAACACATTGCTGGCAGAGCAAATAACTGGCACACGGACACCAAAACCCAACAGCTGCCAAACTCTAGAGAAGCTGTAGCTAGGCTAGGCTTTGAAATCCTAGTTAAACCTTTTTCCTAGTTGAGAAAGAGAAAGAGAAGGAAAGGGAGAGTGACAAAGACAGAAAGGGAGAATGTACTGCATTAAAAAAAAATTGGTTTCCCATTCCTGATCTTACTTAGAAGTCTGTTTCTGATTCCATTGAAATACAGCTAATTGCTATCCAATGGATTTGGGTGGCATTATTTTCCTGGGTTACACCTTTGCCTTTCCTGTGCTCACAGCTTTCCAACCTGAACAGGTGACCTTCCTGAAGCTCTAACTGGCACAATTAGCATTAGGGGCATTAGGTGGTGATACTTGCCACATCTCTTCTTTCTAGACCTGATATGAAATATCAACCTCTGTTAGGAAGCTTATCATTTTCTCGTCAACAATAGCACTTCTGCTATTTTCAGCTAAATGAATAGACTTGAATAAACTGAAAATACAAACTGAAAATAAAACCAGGTCAAAACCTGGACTGTAAACTTTCTTTTAGAGTAATGTTTAAAAATGTGATGAGAAAAGTAATCCATGCTTATTGCAGAGAATTTAGAAAACACAGAAAATAAAAAATGGAAAATAAAACCCCCATTTGCCCATTATCTATTTACATTTTGGCTAAAAGATGGGCGTATACTGGGCATATTACTTTGTAACCTGCGTTGGTACATGACTGAATAGCAGACATTTGCCCATGTCATAAGAATTCATCTTCATCATCTTTTCCAATGCCTACAAAGTAAATATACTCCTAAATTTGTTGGCCAGAAGAAAGTGCTAGTATTTCTCAAGCACATTTTCATTAAAGAATGTAAAAAATAATTGCCTTTCTCTATCTGTGTGTCAACAGCAGCACTCATTCATTAAACCAGCGTATACTGAGTACCTACTATATGCTAGACACTGTTCAAGATGTCAGGGATACAGCACGAATAAACAGACAAAAATCCCTGCCCTCATGATACTTACATTTCTACATGGTAACGTAAGAGACAGCATACTTTTTTTTTGGTTTTTGTCTTGATATTGGGTGAACTACCTTTTAAAACTGAAGACTATTGGTTATATACTCCAAACTCCCACCAGATTAAAGGCTGCTGATGTCACATAAACTTCTCAGAAACTACTGTTACCATAGAATACTTTTTAAAAAATTATTCCATCTACAACAGGACCTGGCACACAGTACATGCTCAATAAATATTGGTGGAATGAATGATTGGTGAGTAGGTGTGTCAAACGTAACTGAAGTTGGTTTGCTTATCAAAAGTAAGGATCTCTTCCTGGGATTCAGGAAGGGAAATAAAATCTAAAAGCCTTGTAGTGCATCTCTCCTTGGACATTTGTACACAGGAGAGGACAAATCAAATCAGACGGTCTTGTCAGGAACCCCCTCCAAGCCTGAGTTTTTTTCCTTGTGGGCAGAGTGTTGCGCTTAAGTTCAAGAGACATTCATATTATGGTGCTGCAACATGCCCCCTGGAAAGGAAGGGGCCAGGCCAGCTCTATACTCTTCAGACAGTCTTAGACGAGGAAAGTGAACTGGTTAATTAATCTAGCAGCAAAAGACACAGTTCTTTGCAGAGGATCGTGGGCTTTGGGGAATGCATTAAAGTATGTGCTGTCCCAGAGCAAGACTTTCTTGATATATGTGGTATTCAGAGACTCAGAAACTGGAAAAAGCAGAGCTCAGATCAAGTTCTTTTTGCCTGTTTGATTTGTGTCTGATGCCTACATTCTGACAGATAATTAGCAGGTCATACAGAGTACCTGGAAGGCATTGAAATATTACAATTTATGGTAGCTGGCTCGAAATGGTAGATCATATGTTAAAAGTCATCCTAAAGTTAGATTGCCTGATCTCTGACACCTGCAAAAAAAATGATCATAGAAAATATTTGAATTTGCTTCAAGGTAGGACCTAATAAATACATGTGCATTGTGGGAACTGAAGCAGTCAATTGTTATTTTTGCTAAGGACTAGCAAACTCTTAGCAGAATGGGATGAGAGGGAGGGTGTGCTGCATTAGAGGGGGCGGAATAAAATATGTAAATGTCATTTAAAATGTTAAAGAAGAGGAGCTGTTTTTCATAGGTAGGGGCTTTGGGCCCTGGAAGGAATATAGAAGAGCCAGCTAGTGATTTGCTGGTCAAGTTTTCCTTCGCGGAAGAGAGGAGACCTAGCCAACGAGAGGGACTCTTCACTGCAGGTCAGTTCTATCTAAGATCTCTTCCTGGCTTTCAGGGCAGCCTTGGGCAATAATAATCAACTTCTCTGTAAAAATGAGGGAGTTATCCCAGTGAGTCACAGAACTGGGACTCAGTCTCCAGGTCTGTGTTCACAACACTGCACTCTGCCTGGTGGTTAGATGGCAGGCCCTGGCATTAGAGTTCAATTCCTGGCTCTGCTGCTAAATAGCTCTGTTACTTGGGCAAGTTACTTACCTCTTGGTTTGACAAGGAAAACTTCAAGGGAAAATGTTCTCTTCTGAATAGGAAATCACAGATAATGATTAGGAAACCAGATTTTCTTCAGATCAAATGAGTTCTAGAGACTCTCAGTGTTTAAACTTGGGGAAAGCATATTGATTGTGGGCCTCCTCCTGGTACCCTGTCATGTGACTGTTTCAGAGTTATCTCAAATTCACCACGTCAAAAACATTCCCAATGTGCATCATAAATCCAGTTGGCAACGCCGGCACCATCCCCACTATTCCCACATCCTGTTAGACTATAAGCTCCAGGAGGTGATAATTGAGCTGACTTCATTCATTGTTACACCCTCAGGGTCTCACATAGGACCTGGCACAGAGTAGAAACTCAGTCATGTTTACTTTATGAATGAAGGACCATCTCATCCTTCTAGCTCTAGTTTCTTCTCTTTCCAGAGCCTCCATACACTATCAGCAGAATGAAAATACTAACCTGGTATTTTACCTACTTAAATATCTTAAATGACTTTCCATTGCAGGAAGGAAAATACATGGATTTTCCTCCTGATATGAACTCTGACAACCTAACCTTGTCTCCTGCCTCTTCTCTAGACCCTTCTCTGAGCTCCAACCAGACAGAAACATCCCAGTCTTCCAGGCATGCCAAGCTCTCACACCTTTATGCTTTCCCACACTCCTCTTTCAGGATGGAGATATATCAGAAAGAAGCAAGAGGATACCTCCCCACCCCACCCCCACCAGTTCTGGTTAGCCTCAAAACCAGTGATAATGGCTGGGGGAGTTGGAGGACCCTAGGAGGAAGAGTGGACAGGGAGAAGGGACCCGGCCTCTGCTCAAATCTTAGTCTTCTGGCCTGTATGATCCCAGCTCAAAACATGAGCTCAAACCCATGGACCCTCTTCAGAATTTCTGTTATCAGCTCTCTCCCTTCACAGAATAATAACAATTAAAAAAATAACAACACTTCCCCCTCTGTACCCAGGCTGCTTACTTCCTTCTTTCCTCCTCCCTGTTCCACTCAAGAACTTTCTAGTTCACCAAACCCATTTGCTAAGCTCTCAGGAGAACAGTGTTCTGTTCTTTTTCCTCATGTAAAGAGGATGTCTCTGGTCACTGCATTTGTACCCAGTGTCATGCCAACATTGTGAGAACTTCATTTTGTCCCTGTCTCAAGATGGGGATCCTTATCCTAAATTCTAAGAAGTGAAGTTTTGTGGATATATGGGATACAGGAAACCTGAGCCCCCAAAGAAGTTCAATCATTAAGCAATAGGGTCAGTGGCAAAGTTTCTTGGAGCTATTAGACACATCCATCTTCACAAAGAGTATATTTTTCTCAGGTTCTGAGTGAATTGGTCCAGTCTGAATGTTCTTACCCTTGAAAGTTAATTTAAAATTTTGAGCTTCGCCATGTAGTTCATAACTCCTCCTTGGATAGGCCCTTCATCTCTCTTCTCCCTTGGGCCACTGGATGTCAGTGAGAAAAGTCTGACGAGGACTCTTCTTTTGATGATGTGAGTCCCTGTGGGTATCTGGCAGGTAAAGAGGAGGTCACGGTAGCGGCGGCATCGCCGTTTAGACAACATTTCCTTTTGAAGGTGTGGAAGCCCCAACTCACCAGCCTGCCTTTGCTTGACAAATGATGAAGATAATGAAAGTGAAGGTGCAGAGCTGAACAGCCAAGGCAGTCTGGGCACGTCTCTCATCACCACCTGTTTGGGGAGTTCATGTTTGTTCCCGCCTTTGAAGGGCTGGCAGGCTGCGTGAGCTGGGCCTGGGCCTCAAAACACCCAGATCGTTGAGCACAGGGAGATTGGAAGACAGATGAAGGGAATGCCTTGAAACAATATTGCTTTCTCTAATTAGTACAGGCAGAGAGCCCCCCTGAGGAGCTGCAGGTGACCTCAGGACTACAAGGCTCAGGTATTTCTCAGAACCAACAGAGGCTGGAAACCTTTTCCCTTCACACAGACTGGTCTGAGAACCTTGAAAGAAAGAATCTATTTTCTTTTGACATATGACACTTCTGGGTCTGCATGTGGTGGGTTGAGGATGGGGTGGAAGATTCCCTGAGACAGTCATTCCCACTGTTCTTTTGGTTCTGATATATTCCATACACAGGAAAATGTGTATTCCTGAGCCCTTCTGTTTCCTCCTATTGGGAGGTCCCAGGCTACCCTGGGTGGGCCTCTTCTGAACACGCTCCTCCTAGTTTGTGCTTCTCCATATTCCCCTTTGCTTACTGTGGAGGAGAAATGGTAATAATGCTTACTATGAGCCAGGGCATTTATCATGCTCAGGACAGGAATTGTTACTGCAATACTGCAGAGGAGAAAACTGAGGTCCACAGAGGCTACCTTCCAACACTTCCCAGCAAGTATCTAATAGCGCCAAGGTCTGCACGGAGACCTGTCTGAATCTCAGCCGCCACACCATCATGCCTCCATTGAGAAAGGGATGGTTGACATGGGATATGTTGGTAAAAAGCAGCATCCTGAGATAAGCTTTGCTTTAAAAGGTAGAAACGGTGCACAGTTCATACAGTGGTTACTGTAAACCTCGGGACTTACGTGGGCATAGGACTCAGATGTGTCAGATACTAGTTTGTACTCTATTACTCCTTGGCCACAAGAGCTCAAGAAAATCATCTAACCTTTCTGTGCTGATTTCCTCATCTGGAAAATGGAGAAAATTATACCTGTCCTTTCAAATTCACAGCATGGTTTTGAAGGAGTGTTTTAGACTATGTGGGTGTGAACCCATTGTAAATAGGGTCTCTTGAAGAAGTTATTTTATGTTAAGCTGTGACCCAACTAAATGAGGTTTGGTCTTTATCCAGATTCCTGGAGTCCTTTATGAGCAGAAGAAATTCAGACAGTGAGAAAAGGCCATAGGAAGGAGCCAGAAACTGAAAGTCAATGGAACCCAAAAGAGAAAGGAGAGGACATAGCCATGTGAAAGAAAAGCCAATGAACCCAAGGATCACTGGCCAGCCAGAACACGACTGATCCCGGGAGGAAACAAGCCTTCTAGCCAATTCCTTGATTTGGACTTCTGCCCTCTGACACGGTGGGCCAATAAATTTCTGTTGTTTAAGTCAAAACCACTTTGTGGTATTTGTGATGGCATCATAGCAAAACTAAGACATGGACTGAAAATTACTTTATGAAAATCTCAGGGCCCCCTGGATGAGACTTTTTTTAAAAAAGAATAATTCTTTAAAAAGAATTATGATTACAGGAGTACTTTAGGCATGTTTTGTGTTCTCACTGATATGTTTTTAGATATTTTAAACCTTTACAGATTCTTACCTTCAAAAATTCACGACAGTGAGATCTAGACTTCTTTATGCCTGAGTTATAATAAAATAAACGAACATTAATGCTCTGTATTTGTTGTGGAACAAATACACTTCCTTGAAAGTCTTTTCTTGGTGGGTAGTCTTGGCTCAAATGCTTCCCAGTCTGGTTAGATAAAAAATTTAGTATGACCTTCTTTTGTGTTGTTTATTGGCCAATATGTTTCATGCCTCATTTGCCCTCAAATTCACATTTTTATTCATCAGAGTATTTGTTCTGCCTCTGTGTGTGTGTGTGTGTGTGTGTGTGTGTGTACGTGCACGCACATGAGCACTGCACAGTGAGAGAAAACCTTTGCTCTTTAAACACTGGCCAGATGAGAGGATATTTATTTTTTATTTTGCCAGGCAACAGAATTTCTACACATTGTTTTAAGACAAAAAGCAAAGGAAAAACAATTCAAATGAGTGGCCTCTGACATGCCAAAGATGGCAAGGGTCAGTTTTTACTCAGTACGAACCTCTTAATTATACGCAGTCTGAATCAGGGCAACCATCTCTGACCTGGAGCTTCCTACCCCTTATCACACACGCTGATGGGTGCCTTCCACTGGTGCCCATCCTTCATGTGAGTCACTAATTCTGTCATGCCCTCCCAGCAGGCAGGAGGGCTGGAGCGGGGCTGGTTTTCTTGCAATTAATGAACAGCAATAGCACATAATTAGGAAATTCCTAAGGAGGACTTCCCTTTTAGCAAGTGGAGATTTCATCTTCTCTCCAGTTCCCACACCTACAGTCACATCTTATCAGGATTGGGAATTTTATCATTTTTATTGGCAATCTTTTTCATAGACTTTATTGTTGAACTGTTATAAGCTTTTTTTTTAAATTTAATTTAACCTCAGGAGTCGGTGGCTAAATTAATCACATGGGTTTTGTTTATTTCTTTATTCCCCACTCCTATTCCCTTGCCAGCCTTCACAGGCAACCATTTCAATGTGGTTACTGCATACTGTGTGTGTGTGTGTGTGTGTGTGTGTGTGTGCGAGAGAGAGAGAGAGAGACAGAGAGAGAGAGACAGAGAGACTGTGTCCTTGTAAATGGCCATGAGCTTTCAATGTTGATTTTCCTCTGCACCACCTCTCTTTCAAGAGCTTTCAGTTCACCTCAGATGTAGTTTTGTTCTACGGTAATTAAATTACATGTGTATCTACTCAAGCCTGCCATTTTCACCTGGAAATGTGGCCTGGGTGTTCAGAACTTCTGTCTTAATCAGTCTTTCTTTTATTTATTTTATTTATTTATTTATTTATTTATTTATTTATTTATTTATTTATTTATCCCCCCCTTGCTGCTTGTGCTGCTGTGTCCATTCGCTGCGTGTCTTCTCTGTGTCTGCTTATCTCCCCCTTGCTGTGAGGTCTTGCCGCATTGGCCCACGGCACCGCGCGAGCCGGCCTGCCCTCACAAGGAGGCGCCGGGAAGCGAACCCGGGGCCTCTCATACGGTAAATGGGTGCTCTATCCATTGCGCCACACCCGCTTCCTGCCGTGAGGTTGCTGCATCAGCCCACCGCACCGCTCAGGCCGGCGTGCCCTCACAAGGAGGCCTCGGGCCGCGAACCTGGGCTTCCCATATGATAAACGGGGGCTCTATCCACTGAGCCACACCCGCTTCCCCAGTCTTTCTTTTAAACACAGCTCCTAAGCTCCCATCTGACATCATATGAATTTTAAGCTTTGAAAGGTACTTCCTGGGACTACCCATTTATTGAAGAAGGAACAGATGCCAAGATGCGATGGAACCAAGATCAAGGAGAAACCAAGTAATAGTAGATGAGGCTGGAAACAAAGTCACCTAGGTCTGAAAATAGATCAGTCATGAGGTGATTTATATAAACCACTCAATGCCTCAGCTTCCTTACCTGTAAATGGACTTAGTACTTTCATCATAGAGTTGACTTGTAGTTAAATGAAATAATGTATTGACAAGCACCAAGCACAGCTTCTGGTATATACAAGGTGTTCAACAGATGTTTGTTTAATCAGAACATCTTTCTTTGGAAGGATTCAAAGTTTCCTACTAAAATCAGGTATCAAGGAAGAGCCCCTTACTTGGGAGAACAGCAATAGACAGGTATGAATACCTGCAAGGGGTTCACACGATGGAAGCAGTCATCTGCTCCCTAAGAGGAAGGCAGAGATGTAGGAAATAGCCACGGGCCTTTTCAGAGCCAGCTGACAGATGTGGGTTGTACAGGAAGCAGAGGCAACATCTACACACACACACACACACACACACACACATACTCACATATTTTATTCATGTATTATCCCTCTAATTCTTCAACTGTGGAAATAATGACTTTCTGAACTGGGAATTGGGAGCCTTGAATCTAAGACCCAGCTCTTGGCCTTGGTTTCCTCCCCATTCAGAAAAGAGGGTCAGCATTTCTCAGTGGAGCCGGACAATGGTTC
>JAQZBX010017574.1:0-24073 GCA_029593785.1 Cabassous unicinctus | reverse complement strand
ATTATACATCACAGAGAATGCTGGGTTCTCACATAACACTGAATGACATTGAAAATCACTGTGGTCTCATCTCTTTGCCTCTGGCTATGGCCTTGCATAGATTGTGCTGAAGGTCTGCTGTGCCCGATGATAGCCCCAAACTTGTTAGGGTGGGCAAGAAGTTCCCTGTGTATGCTCTGCAACGAGAAAAGAGAGTGGAATAAGGTAGGGAGAGTCTGTGAGGGAGGCAGTTTAAACTTTTGGTCTACCACCTCCCAGAAATCTTTCCTCTTTTCTCTTCTAAGGAGGACTCCCCTTTGAGCAAGTGGAGCAAGTGCATTTGGGTCAAGTGCAAAATAAAGTTGTTAAACGGAACAGGAAAAGGTCTTCGTCATTGTTGTGTTTGTGTTGAAGTCTGTGATATTTACATTCAGATTTGGGCAAAGAGAAGGCCAGTCTCCTCAGCTGCTAATTGGGGTAGTGCTGGAGAGACAGCGAACAGCAGCCTTTGACATTTAGAGAACTAGACCAAATGTTTTTAGCACATTAAAATCAGACTTTGGATTTATATTTATATATGTAAATATCTTCTTTGTTCATTCTAATTTTGTATTTATAGAGCTGTATTGTGCTCCAAACACAACCCCTGTGAATAGAAATATTTATTTAAAATTAAGAAATATTTATTTTCCTGTGAATTCATTTCCCCCCTGTTTTCAGATGCTTGCTTTAGCTTTGTCATGCAATAGAGTCAATGCTGTCGTGATGAGGAAGGCCCAGGAAGGTGACTTAGCCGAACAGCTCTTTCTCATGTGAGTAAGGCTGGGCGTTTCCTTACCACCACTTCCTGCTGGCGAGGACTGGTATCTCCAGGTCTAGAGTTACCTTTCTCCTGCCCCCTCCTTTATTTTACTTTGCCAAAGGCAAAGTGATCAATAAAACTTCAAAATCCTCAGAAACCCCATCATGGGAAGGGGTGGGTCTCCTTCTACATCACCTCTTCTGATAAAGAATTTTAAGGAAGGCCCTTCCCTTGCTATGGGAGCATCTCAGTTTCCTGCTCATTTCAGGGGGTTGGATGGTGCTTGAACCTCACTCTTTAGGTCCCATCCCCAACAGTTTGGGTGAAATATCTACTGGGCAGATTTGGGGTGGCTTTCTAATCTCTTCTGACTCTATGCTTTGGAAAATAAACAAACAAAAAAAAACACGTTTCTTTTCCGTTGAACGTTTATTTCCCTGCCAGATGATCATGTTTCTGCTTCTGGCTTTAAATCAGCAGGCCTTGATGTAAAATGTCCAGAGAGTGCCTGGGGCTTGAGTGTGGACTGTGTCCTCATTGTGATTGGGGGGAGGGTTCCTGTGGCCTCTCTGGGACCTGGGCTCAGGGCTCCCTTTGCACTTCATCCTTTGGGGGAATGGTTAGGTATGTCATTTAATCAATTTGGGCTGCTAGCCTAGGGATGTTAAAAAGTAGGTGTTGATCATGGGGGTAATTATTAAAGGACTGCATGCCCAGAATGATTTATACTCTAAGATCTAAGGCAAAATATTAATTCTCACATGTCAGATCTCCCTCGTCCCTCCTCCTGTCCCAAATGTGCTGACCATAATTAATCCACCTCCCAGCACCTCATCTGCTATAAGGCATCTTACAGAGCCACCCATATAGCGTGCTCCATATACTAAATCCACACAAAGCGCCAGGCTCACCCTTCCCCGGCTCACATTTTATAGTGCTCAGTCTGAAATGACCTTTAAAAAGCCAGATAATATTTTATTTACCTTTTTTCTCCCATTTACTGTTAAATGTTAATGAAGGTAAGAGATTCAAATTCCTGCTAATAAAACATTTTAATTGACTCAAGTGTAACCATAACTGTAAATTGGCTACTTTGTACAGACGACCTTAGCGCTTCCCTGCCCCCAACTCTGCGGCCTGTGCCACTTTGGAAGTTGGCAGCAGACGCTCTCTTTGTTCTTCCCAGGCTTCGTGTGCAGCACCCCCAGGCCTTCTCTCCATGACAGGCAACCAGGAGTGCCTGGGGATCCCAACTGTCCCCTTCCCTCCTCCCACAGCCACTCTCTATTGAAATCCTTCAGATTTAGGTCTTATTTTAAGCACCATCTCCTCCAGGAAGCCATACTGTATCTCCACTTTTTGGACATTTTTCTTGTCCTCACACATTGTCCTCTATTATAGTAACTTCTGTGACTGTGTTATCTCCTAACTCAGATTAGAATCTCTATGCATAGTTGGTATTCAATAAATACCTGTTAAATTGAATTAACTGATTTGAATGAGAGGAGGAAAATAGATTTCACTGGGCTATGCCATACTAATCCTTAGAGCATTCTTAAAAACATTAATTAAATGCTCTTTGGTGAGGCCACTCACCATTCACAATTTGTAAGAACTTGCTAGTTTAGAGTGTTTCAAAAAGAAGAAAATGGCATAATCTGTACCTCTTTAGTGGGATGGGCCTCTGTATGATACGAGGCAGAGAAAGATGGGGTGGCTAGAGATGGCAGAGCTAGAGTTCTCTTTCTCTGGTTACAGCTCTGGGGTAGAGGATGCTGGCTTAGCTATTCCATGCTCAGTGGCGCTCCCACGGCCATGCACCCCTCCATATGTTATCTGAGCTGTGGGTGGCTGGGTCTTACCATCCTTTCCCAATTCCTCAGAGCTGCTGGCTTCAGCCAGCTCCCAGGGACCAGCATCTATTTCCAGTGAGTCGGAGGTTGGAAGCCCAACTCTGGGCTCCTGATGGAAGAGGTGGTTTCAGCCAATGATTGTATCTGAAGAGAAGAGAGGCAAAGACTTCAGCCATTTAGTACCTGTTTGATCTTAGGCGAGTTATTTCACCTCTCTGTGCCTGTATCCTCCTCTGCAAAATGGGGGGTAATTGCAATACCCACCACAATGAGATATTTTGACAATGAAACGATTGAAGTGCAGAGGATTTAAGAGAAAAGCTCTTGGAATAGTGTCTGGCACACAGTAAATATTCAATAAATGTTAGATTTTATTACTTTGCCTAGTCTAGAAGCAAAAGAGAAGCATGTTAAAAAAGAAAAATAGGTGAAACACTGTTTCTCTTTTTTTATGAAAAGTGTTCTGAATTTTGGTAAAAAGGATCCCTGTTTACACTTAACCAGCTCCCTTCATCCTACTCACAATTGCTTCCTTGGAATTCTTCCACCCTGGGCCCATTTCAAGAACCCCCTCCCCATCCAGAAAGCCTTCCCTGGCCCCCCACCTCCTTTTATCATGCTTATTTCCCCAGCATTTTGACACCTGTCAGGGGGTACTCCTGCTAGGCCTCCTATTAATATTTACACCTGAATGTGGCCTGTACCTGCCTTGCAGTTTCTGGAAGTGTCTTTGTAGTCACTTAAGTCAGTGGGTCTCAACTAGATTCCTGTAGAATACTTTGATCCTAGAGCTAAACAAAGATGTTCTGCTGCTGAGATTGAATAATGGCCTTTGTTTCTCCACTGACAGAAAAAGAAAAGTTAATGAATGATGTTTACTCAATTTTAGTTTTTCCTCTCATAAATTCTGCCTATTCTATCAGTACCTACCTCCACTTAATTATTTAAGATCATGGCCCTTAACCCTGGTTGCACATTGGAATCACCTGGAAATATTAGAAAGACTCACTGCTTGGGCTCCAGGCTGGCCAATTAAAACAAATTGTAGGGGTGGGGTGTGGGACCTGGGCATCTGTGTAGTTTTCAATGTTCCCCGGGTGATACTCATGTGCAGCCAGGATTGAGAACCACAGCTCACCAAAGATCTTGCCTGAGAGAAAGATCAACAACAGGCAAAAGTCATATTAAGAATATCAGCAGTCGATAGAGCCCCCGTTTACCATATGGGAGGCCCCGGGTTCGCTTCCCGGGGCCTCCTTGTGAGGGCAGGCTGGCCCGCGCGGCGCGAGGGGCTGATGCAGCGGAACCTCACAGCAAGGGGAAGATAAGCAGACACGGAGAAGACACACAGCGAATGGACACAGCAACACAAGCGGCAAGGGGGGGATAAATAAATAAATAAATAAATCTTTAAAAAAAAAAAAGAATATCAGCAAGAAATTTTGGAAATAGACCATCTGAACTTTGCTGTTTAATAAATCAATACATGTTGAATTTACATAGCAAATATCTAACAGTCCCATTTTTGGCAACGTGGTCTCCGGCTATGCCATGTGGGGCAATGTTGTTTTGTGGCATTGCTTGACTTCCAGCAAGACTTTTACAACTAGAGACTCCTATTTGTGTGGCTAGTTGCTTGTGTCTGTTGCTGCAGCTATAGATGTCTTCACTGACGCAGCCGAAGCTTATATATGTGGCCAGTTGGCCACAAGAGGGACAAGGAGAGTGTGGGTGACTCAGCACAAACACTTCCCCACTACTGGGAAAAAGTGGAAAACATACCCTCTCCTTAGGGTGGGAGAGCAGCAGTTTCTTTATATAGGATAAACACGTTATAGAAACTATTATCTTTGTCATAAGTGATCGTACAGAAAATATTTTTACATACAAAGAAAAGTGGAAACCGGGGATCTGCCCCAAGCTGGAGCATCATCCAAATGATTAGATTTCCTGCTAAAATAGCCTACAATGCTCAGTATTGGGGCTAGACAATTGAAGTCTGGTTATCCACCCTTGTACAATGGTTTGGGTAAGTTTGGAAGAGATATAAAAAGCAATTTACTTACTGGTATACACCAAAAGAGTTTGGCTGTAGCTAATTTTATTGGGAATTTAAGGAAAACTTTATGGCTCATTCATGCTTCTTTGTATTTGTAGAGAAATAGTTTTAGGCTAACAATTCAATTAATTAACACCCAAACATTTTGTGGCTTTTGGTAAATAAATATTTATTTGTGACCCCATAGCTAGTTCTCACAAGCAGAATTCCTTTCACCTAGCACTCAGCATTCATATGTTCTTGCTCCAAGGATGAGAAAGAGACTCAGTCAGGAGCCAGGCCTGATTGTTAATACAGGCCTCTACATAGCACTCTTATAATACGTTTACTCATGTTGCTAAACCAGGGCTTAAAAACCCTATCTTTCCATTTATTAAAACTATGAAAAACTTTCCGTGGGCTTTAGCACAGAATCCTAGTTGAGAGAGACCGAGTGGAGGAATTGTGGCAGGTGGTCTCAGCACAATTATTGCTCTGACTTGTTTGCTGTTCCAATATACTGCTTCTTCATTGCCTCACAATGCTTTAATGCCTCTGTGAGAGAAAACCGCCCTCAGTGAGTCAAAGAAACAAGGCCTGGGAATGCTATTGTGTGGTTTTATCTGCCTTCAATCTCCCCCTTACTACCTGTAGCTTAAACATGACAGGAACAACCCTATAAAATTAGCTTAGTGGATGAGACAGGAAGAGAAATGTCAAGAAGTCAGGCCCTCTCCCCACCCTCTTCTCAATCTATGTTAACACACTCTCGCTTTAGGAGTTTTCAGCCCACTAAATAAAATGCTCCTGGACTCTTATTGGTTTAATAAACAGACCGAACTCTTGAGGACAAAAGAGAACAAACCTGTCCACCGAAAAGTATGTGACTTGGACTCTCACAAAGCTTGTGTTCGACTAGGCAAATAGAGCTTCCTGAGTTGAGTAACTGGATTGAGTCCATCATCATCCCCCCATGCATCCCTGTTCAACCGAGGCTTTATTATCGGGAACAACCCAGGAGATGCAAAAACGACTAGTGTCTTGTCAGGAAAAGAGTTTACAGGTTTGGTAAGATGACTCTTTGGGAAGTGGCCTTGAGGAGCAGTATATCTGAGGTTAACATTTCCTGGACCTTTAGGAACTTGGGGTGTTTTCAAAAGAGTTTTGCCTTCAAATACGGAAAACAGGTTCTTTGTGGTGAGTGTGCTTTTCCTGGCACAAAGACTGAATTTGTAAACATCTGTTTATGAAAAAGTTGCATTTCTCAACATCATGGCATGATCTTCTAAACCAAAACATAAATGGATCTTTAGTGACATGGAAATCTTTTGCATTTGAATATAAAAATCTATTGAGGGAGAGAGAAGCGAAAGAAAGAAATGGGTAAATAAATACAAAAACTCTTAAGAGCTCCTGGGCTGGTTTCAAGAATGCCCCACAAAACAGGTTTTCATGGTTGTATGGGGTGATGTGATCCTATTCAAGTTTCTTTCCTTTCTTTAGAATTTCTGAAGAAGCTGTTGAAAATGGCTTCGGGGGCTGTTCCTAAAATAGATTTTAGAGATGAAAAAATGAGAGAATGCACATACAATCTGAGACAAATGATCAGCTCTGATGCTGGAGCCGAGATTGGTAAGATGACTGCTGTGCCTTGCAAGAAATGAATATTCAGGACGCCCCTGCTGGGTGCCTTTTCCGATTTGAACCAACTACTGTTTGGTCTATGATTCACTTGTTACCAAATTAAACACTCTTTGCGCACAGCAGAGCAACTTTACGAAGTCGGATTTTGAAGTGCAAACGCCTTTTCTGCTCTGGCCACGGAACCTGTCACAATCTTCATCGGGAACTGCATTAAGTTTAAAATATCATCAGAGGGTGCTGCACTCGCTTGGGCTTGGAGCTGTCCTCTGTACATCCGGCATTTTTCTGTTGACACTGCGTGTCACTTAGCAACCAGCCTGAAAGGCCCTATATGCATTGATTGCACACCATTGTCTTTAAGGGGTGGAAGTGTTAACTGAATAAGCCCCCGGGTGACCAGACGGTCATTCCTCTCATGCTGATAATCTGTTTACATCAAAATATTGTTTATTCCCTTCTCTCATCTTCTGATTTTTACATCTCTGGCTGAAGGACTACAGTTAATTCTCTACGTGGTGCAAAGCCCAAATTTAACTTCTCTGAGTGGAGCACTGAGAACAGTTTTGTACCTAGTTCTCTGATAAAGCATTAAATGCATTTGACAGCTCACTGCAGACGATAATGCCAACTTTCTTCTATGGTTTTCAGAGGATGGAAAAGTTACGAGCCTACAATTGCCCCATAAAGAAAAAATATCCCCTTCAGCCTGTGAATAGTTTTGAAATAAACGGCAGGAAATGTTATATGGTTGTGAAGATGTTAAGGCTTTAAAATGGATGGAGGAGGCTGACATCATCTGAATGAGAAGGAAATATGGCCTAACCAAGGGGTGTTTTTCAGAATGAATGAAATTTCAAAGTGGAAATTCTTGCTTGAGAGGTTAGGGTAGAACTCATTTCTGCATCAATAGCCATGCCTGAAGAAATAGACTGGCCTGGTGGGTCAAACAGGCATTTTACCTCAGACCTCTCACTTTTACAATGATCTGTTTCAGAGACCTTCCACTGAGGCAGCCTTTTCACAAATGTTGCAGACAATGAGGGCATTTCAGCTAAGGGATTTTACATTTAGGCAAAAACCAAATCAGTGGGTTCAGCGCCTCACTTCACCAGCCCTTGTGCTGGAGACAAAGCAGAAATTCTGCACTTACCTGCCTCACGACTTCCGGTTTTGAGAAGTCTGTTTTGCTCCTCTGTGGGTTTATGTCATACTACATCCAGCTGAAAAAGGAGACTAAATGTTGATATGCCCCATCCAACAGGACAAGAGATTTCAAAATTAGCCTGCTAATTATATTGCCTTGGCAGTGCTTTCTGTCCGGTGTGAGGGAAATGGAATATAAAATGATAGGGCCAAACGGTTCATTGGTAAATGGTACGGCTCTATCTCCAAAGGTTCTTTGGTAAATTTTAAGGCTATATTTCCTCACTGCCCTCTTCATCAAATAGGAAAGCGATTTAAAAGAAGCAAATTCTATTAACATTTCTCCTTTCATAAAGGCCTTAGGCCTTTATGCCTTGGGAGAAAGAAAAACCCAATCCCAGTGTTTTGGTCATAGAAGCATGGGAGTGGGGGGTGATAACTACAGTGGGAGAAGGTGTGGTCCCTGGAGCAGGGCAGCGACTACAGAGCAGGGGCTTTTAACCAGGGGTCTGTGAGCTTGAATTGAAATTCAAAAAAACATTTTTCTTGTGGGGATGTGTTGGTGCGGGTGTGATATATTCATTAAATAATACACACTATATTGTGGATTTAGTCAGGGGTCCATGGTTTTCACCTGACTGGCAAAGGGATCCCTGGATCAAAAAAGGTTAAGAACCTCTGCTCTAAATGGGGTATTCATGTTTAACCGTGAGACCGAGAATATCTTCATTATCAGAAGCAAAAACGTTGTAAACTAATGACCAAGTTTCTAAGTGACACTCCTCTCCTCCCCACCCCAGCCCTCTCTGCACAGGATTCCTGTGGCTAGTCCTCTCGGCCTGTTCAACTGCTAAGCGGCTGCTGCTTCTATAAACACTTCACTGCCACAAGTTGGATTTTTCACAGCATTAACTTTAACTACATGGTGTTTGTAATGGAATAAAACTTCAAATGGATGTTTTGCCATATTGCTAGTTAAAGAAGTGGGTCTCAAATGGAGATAGATGTGCGCCTCATTTCATGGGAAAATTGTTATCCCATAGGTCAAGTTTAAGTTGTATGGGGCTGTAGCTTTACTGAGAGAGTCAAAAAAATACACACCAACCAAACCCCTATTTTTTATATGAAATTTCTCAGCAAGTTTCCAAGGGCAGATTAATTTTAAATTGATTTTAAATATGCACAAAATTAAATCAATTGAGTAGAAAATAACAGGTTTCAACTCAAACATCTGCACAGACCTCACTCTAGTGAAATTACTTTGTGTGGAACCCAGGAAGTAAGTTGGAAGAATATGCTTACTGTCTCTTTCAAGGTATTCACCACTTCCTTTACAATGAAATGCATTCAAGGACAAGGTTCCTAGCTTCTGCCTGGGAATCAAGGACTTACTTTATAAGAGGCAGATTATTTAATTGTGATTTAGATTACCCCAAAGATAACAGTCATCTATTCTGAAGTCAGTTGAGAGTGGTGATTGGTGTTAAAAATCATCCTTACATTACCTGACTCCTAGATTTCAGCAAGAGGGCTAGAAATAAACAATAGTTGATGGCAATGTTTCCTGTCCCAGAGGGCCCCTGCCTCCACATAAAACATTTCCCTTTATCTCAGAAAATTTTATCCCATCCAGGTCTAACAATGTTGATATTGCAGTAATAATAGAAAGAAGCCTGGAACACTGGGCCCCTCTTTATAGTTAAATGTTATCTGCTTAGACTAATATTGCAATTGCCACCCACTGACATAATTTGTTTCACAGTCACAGCTTGGCAGCATGAATCAAATGTTGACATTCTAATTTCATGCACACATGGGCGTTTGGCTGAGCAGGCCCGCAGCCTCCAGACCATTCTCTCTGTACCTGTGTAAATCAGGCAGACAAGGCATGCTCTCTCAAAAGCCTGCCAGCGAAGTCATTCACTTCTGTTGAGGAAACTTCTGAGCCTGGCTTCTTCCCCTTCATTTGTTTGTTTTTGTCTCTCACCTTCTAGAGTGTAACACAAATACTCTTCTACGCCTGGTGCAAGTCGGGAATCTGGAAGAATCCAGAAATGTGATTTTCTTTTCTTTTTCTTTTTTCCTCTTTTGCTTGCAATTTTAGAAGTTGACTTACGAACTCACTTTACAGGTGATTTTCCTCATTGCTTTCTAAAACAATCACAAAAGTCTCTTTCGGAAAAGACCAGCGGAAAGTAAGTGGTGAAAAGAGAGACACTGATGGCTGGAAAGACGAGGCTGGTTTCCCTCCAAGTTAAGGAACAAACTTCCTGCCAGCGCTTGGCCATTGACGAGGTGGCTTCTAGAACCACCCTAGTCCCTGGCATCTCCACTAGACATTGTAAGTTTGAAGAGAGTTTTAGGACCACAGCCATCAAGAACTTAAATGAAACCATCAGAGCATTTCAGGACAGCCCCTATTTGACCTTCCACTCGGTCAGGGTTAATGGACAGCCCTTTGTGTGAGGAGAGATGCTCTGACCACACTCCGCAGGACATGGGGAGTAGGATTTTTCAGTTTCAGTGAGTGCTTGGCTTAAGTCAGCCCCATGCTCATACTTGGTTCTCTTAGGTCATGAGTTAGGAGGGATTGGGCAGGGGGCCAGGGGTAGGTGTGTTACTTTTGGTTGGGGAACAGAGTAGAACTAATTTATTTGTACAGGAATGGACCCGGATCTAACTCTGCCTCCAGAGGTCTTGTCTGTTTCCAGTTTTGATTTCATTGCCTCTCTCAGGGTAGTTTTTCCTACTAATAGGTTGTTTTCAAACTGAAAACAAGTCCATGCTCAGTGGAAAATCCTTCCCAGAAATTATTTGTTATATAATCATCTGATCATCAAAGAACTTTTATCATCCTACGTGCTGTCCATGAGTCTTGTAAGGGAGTACAGTGATACTCTAGAGATTTTTGTCCCCCTTAAAGAGCTGATATTCTGGAATCTGTCCCATATAGAAATGTGAAAACCATAATATTTTCCACCAAGGAGAAATCACATGATCTGGAGAAGAGGGTTTGGGACCCAGCTTGAATGCTGTCTTTGGGATCAGTCATATACCTTCCTTGAGTTTTTCCATCCTCTTTTGTAGACCAAGCGTTAATCTCCATGGTCCCTTCCAGCTTAGTGATCTGATGATTTTTTAATTTTCAAAAATAATAGAAGTCACAAAAAACCTCTGAGAGCAAGGGAGTAAAAATCAGTGATTCCAATTCAGCTCAACTCAACAAAATGTATCGAGGGCCTCCTGTGCACCAGGCATGATATGGTGCTAAGTGCTGAGTGTACAGAAATGAATAAGAAGTAACTGCCAATTCTTAAATATAAAGGGAAAATTGAGATCAAACACCAAAGGAGGAAAAAGGTCTGTGACAACAGAGCTATTGTGTAGTGGCTTGTATATCTCTTTAAGGGCAAATGTTATTTACTAAACCAAACTCAGTTTATAGAACACTGAGCAATTGTTATCCTAGCCCATGGAAATAAAACTTAATAGCTACTAATTAACTGTGTGACCTGGGAAGAGCACATAACCTCTCTGGGTGAAGGTTATCTTCTCTTAGGAAGGGGACCAATGATTTCTAAGGTCTCTTACCAGTCTAACATTCTATAATTATGAGACTGTGAATAGGCTAAACAAATAATATACTCAAAGAACCCCCAAAAAGTTGAAGAAATTGACTTAACAGCTGTTTTCCCTCATGCTTCTAACATAGCAAGATACAATACTGTCTTCATGTTACCAAGATATATGAGTCAATTAAAAAAAAAAAAAGCAAACCCAAAAGACTAACCTATATGAGTGGCAACAACTAAAGTTCTCTGAAAGAAGTAGTCAGTGGTGGATTCTCCCCAAGTCACAACCCCAAACTTTTTACTCCTTTGTCTATTATTTATTTTAAAATGTATTCTGCATTTCCTTTTAGCATGATGCTGCCACAGTCATCTTAGAGTAAATGAAGCCCTCTTGCCAGCTTGAACCCAGGCTCCTCGAGCTATGATTCAAGTCCCTGGCAACAAGCCTTTTATTCTCCCTTTCTAATTTAGAATTGTTGCCCAAAAAAGGAATCTGATCTCATCAGACCAGGGCCTCCCCCACGCGCCCCGCCACACACACACACACACACACACACGCTATGCCTGTGCCTTCACGTAAATCTTTTCTAAGTTGCAGTGCCCTCTTTCCTTCCCACACTTTCCAGGAGGTCCGGGTTCAACTCAACCTCCCCCTCAAACACTCGTCCCACACCTAAACTCCACAAAAGTCTCTTCCTCTCTTCTCCACGCAGTCTAGCTAGCTGCTGTGTGTGTGCATATCTATGTCTTTCAAATGGTTCTCGAATGGTCTAACAAGCTTCTGGATTTTTCCCTCAGCTAGAAAGGAAGTCTTTCAAAGTAAAGACCATGTCTTCCATGTCTTTTGTGTCTTTCTCAATGTGTGCCATGGTGCTAAGCACTCAATAAATGTTTGCAAAATTCATTCAGGGAAATCTGAAAATAGTGTTCTGACTTATCTGGAGTCTAGCTGATTTTCAGCAGTGTTTCCTCACTGATGTAGCTATGAACAAGGCATGGTAAATGGCAAAAACCTGGGGTTTAGAGTCAGATAGAGCTCCATGTCCAAATCTGAGCCCTGCTGACTTACTCTATCAATCATGAAACAGGTATTGAACAATCACTGTGGAAGGTATGGGATTAGGTGATAGATAAATAAATAGGATATTGTCATCACCTAAGAAGCTAAGGGTCTAGAAACTGTATTACTTAGTTTTTCTGACCATTACTTTTTTCAACTGAAAATTAGAATAATAGCTATTTCTTGTGTTGTAGGTACTTCAATAATTGTTTCCTTTTCCTTTTCCTTCCTTTTCAACGAAGGTATTGGAAGGATCCTGAGAATATAACATAATGAATGAACATGCTCCAATGTTCTAAAGAAGTGGAAAAAATTGATGAGTGTCTGAAATGGTATTTCCCTCATATTTATGTGACATTATGCACAGTGTTAGTCATAATGCCACAAATGCCACTAAGACATTTATAGAAATATCAAAATATAGGTCCTTTCCTTACTAAAACTATGATCTTACCTCAGAATGTACCTTACCCTTTTTATTCTACCAGTCTCTCTCTCTTTCAAAGGGAAATCCAAAGGCTACCCCTCCTTCTGGCATGTGACAGAAGCTCAATAAATATGTGTTAAATTATGAATTAGGGTGAAGTACAATGCTTGTAGAATATTTTGTGGTTTGTAAAATGCTGTATAGTTTTCTTCCCCCTTTATCAGCACATGTCTACTCATGCTTTAGACACAGCTCAGTCAACACTTCCTCAGGAAAGCCTTCCTTGATTGTCCAGATTGGTGCAAATCTCTTGATTATGTACTCTGACAGCACTATGTATCTGTTCTTCAAAGAATGTATTCGGATTTTATTGTTCTTTTTTGTTTGTGAGATTATTTGATTATTGTTTCACCCAACTAGACTCTAACCTCCATCATGTAAATTCCCATCTCACTTTGTTCACCCCTCTCTTCTTATTGGGCAGCCCAGTGTCGGATACTTTGTAGGCACATAACAAATACTGTATTGTTGAAGGAAACAAGAAAAAGAAGAAGGGAAGAGAGGAATAAAAATATAAATGATTTCAATAACTTGAGTGGCAAACATTGCCTAGCAGAATTACTTCAGAGGGCTTGCCTGCATGAATCAATGAAAACAATTTCTGATTATCATGGAGCTTCTCTATATATGTAGTGAAACCCTGGAGGGGATATAAAGCTCCCTGTTATTATTGAGGTTGGATTTCTAGTTCTGGCAAGATTCTTCCAAAATGATTGGACACTTCTACAAGCCCTCTTGTTCGTACAAGTCAGAACAATATCAAAACAGAGATTATCTAAAGGAAGCACACGCAGCAGGGCTCCCCCTGGCACCTGGGATCATGGGATTAGAAAGTTGAGCATTAGGAACATGGATTTGGGCTCCATGTTTCTTGGTGGCTCAGGCAAAAGGGCTAACACATTCTTTCACTTGGTTTTCTTTTTCTCACCAAAGAAACCATTCAGATTCATCAGCAGACATATATTTTTGTGGATGAAACTCAAGCAGAAATTTCTGAGGGTATGACTCACAGTTTTTTCTATCTTGAGATGGGTCTGCCCAGTCAGCATTAGGATACCATTGCATTCAAGCAGAGTTCCTCCATATTTTGAATTTTGCTTTAGGCAGTCACTTCTCTAGAGAATATCGAACCATCATCCCTAGAGGATGTAACCATTTTTGCCTTGGTTTAATGCTTTATGTTTCCTTGACTTCTTGAGCTCTCAGTGCCCTCAGAACTGCCTCCACCCTTCTATGTAATAATCCTCTTGAGGTCAAGAGGGAAGTACACCTCCACCTCCAGCTCTGCCTTCCACTGCGCTGTGAGTACACGTCAGCTGTTGACATCTGAATATTTCCTGTAACTGCAGCATATACTCTCAGTATTTTATTAAACAAGTGTGTTTTCTCTCTTTGCTGTTATTTATTTTTCTGCCACGTAACTAGATCAGGAGTCTGGAAGGAAATTTTACTTTTTACTTGCAGCTAATGAGAATCTGGCAGAGGGATGGAATAAACCGGGGCATAGATGAAAATCCCTAGATCAGGTGGGAGGAAATCCACCCTTCTCTGATGAGGCAGGAGAGCCACCCCAGTGTAAAATGCAGAGTTAACTGGCAGTTCCTAAATTCTAACCTTGGGATGAACTGTTTGGGTGTTCTGCTGTTCCGCAAAAAGTTTGTGGTATCGGGAACACTTAGCCGTGGGCTAGCAATGGGGGCCCGTGTGTGTCAGGGGTATGAAAAGAACTAGAATGGTCTGTGACATAAAGATTAGGTGATACAAGAATTCCAAATTAAATTCAGTTAGATTTGCGTTAACTTTTTAAAATATTTATTATCCCAATTGGGTCAAATATACAGTGGATTATGAAATGTTATCAGTTAGGTGCCCTCTTCTAGGTCAACAAGGACTAAAAAGCTTAATACTACATTTAAAAGTGCTTAGGGTGAAAAAAAATTTTTTTTTTTCAAATTTACTAGAAATCCTTCTATGGTTGCAAGTAGAAAAAAGGGAGCCAACAATGAACAGATGAGGAAAAAATCCATATTGCAAGGAGGAACATTTAAGAAATCTTTGGTCTTTTTAACTATTTTTTATTATTTTGGAGGAAATATCAATCTTTGCTCCTTATAGCATTCTTTTAACTTCTCTTGCCAACGGTCATGTCCAGTGGCCACCTTGGATGATTCTATGTAAATGCCATTTCTTGCATAGTGGGAAAAGCAGGCTTTCTTTTTACTTAAGATTTTTTATTCTCCTTAATTTATCATTTTGAAACGTGCCTTTCTGAAATGAAGCCTCAGATCATAAGAAAACTGAGACAAGTCCTTTTACTATGTGGTTAATTAAGAGGGACCCACTCAAATGAACCCTGAGATTGCCTAAGCAGAGTCCTGCCAGCTGGCTCTTTGACATCAACCACTACCTGTGAAACCTGGTAGCAGCAATCTGAAAAACACACATCCTGGGGAAAATCCTGCCAAAGTTTTCCAGACTCCTCAGGTGGATCGTTGGCATGTTCTCAGACTTGTATGCTGGCCCTCGCCCCCATACCATTTGAAAGATATGATACATAGTGAAGCCATTAAGAGTGAAATGTTTCTTTAAGAGAGAAATTCATCCTCCTTTTAAGGCAGAGATTCCCATGAGGGGGCAATTGGCAATGTCTGGAGACATTTTTGGTTGTCCCAGTTGGGGATAGAGTTCCACTGACGTCTATTGGGTAAGGGCCAGGGATGGTAATAAGCATTCTAGTTTGTACAGGATGACCCCACAGCAAAGAATTATCTGGTCCAAAGCGAATCATCCTTCCAGTGTGGGAACACAGCCTTCTGCACCCATAAGGAGACCATCCTCAACCTAAACAATGTTTCAGTGATGACTTCAGCACCAATTCTCACTTCTCCCTGAAAGTTCTAGTGCTCCATGGGGGACTTCAGGTGGTAAATGCAGATTTCTATGATTGATTAGAAAAAGAGAGAGAGTCTTCCAAGCCATTTGTCTTACCCTTGTCCTTAATCTTGATTTGCCCTGTAGGTTACTCTTATCATAAAGACAGTATGAATGACTGTCTCAGCGCCTTTCCTCATTAATGCTGCTAGAAATTGATGAGTAGCTCTCTAGAACTGTGGGTTTTTTGGCAAGAATTATAGCCCCTATTTATTTTGGAGGACCCGTGCCGCTTTCTAAGTAAATATATGTAGAAAATTCCCCCCAAAATAAACACTACAAGTAATTGCCTGATATATGAAGTTGACATTTTGGCTTTGTGATTTGCTATGATATGTAAAAATCTAATTTTCTCCATGGAATGATGCCACTGCAAAATTGTGAGTAAATTAGGATCAGTGGTTTACTTAGACTGTGAGTAATAGCTTCTGTTATGATGTATCAATATTTATTTACAGTTTCTTAAATCAACCCAAATCCACTTGGCTAAGTGTTAAATAGATGAGTAAATATGGCAGCAGAGCGATAGGGCTTGAGTTCTTCTGTTCATGCTCACGTGTCAAAAATCTCTTCCAGCATGTACCTGATAATTGAGGTTTGGGGATTCTTGGTACACTTTGAATTGACTGAAAATAAATTCATCAAGTACATAATAAATTCAAAGTTCATCTAAAACAGAAGTTCTTATGGCTTTACTATCTGATCAGTGAGAGAAGGAGTTGACCGGGGTCCTGAGGAGTGCTTATCAAACAATTAATTTCTATATCTTCATATTCCCAATCAGAATGTTATAACAGTAAACAGTTAAGCAATTGGAAAAGCCTACCTTCTAGATGTACATTTGCAATTTTTAAAAGAGAGGTTTAAATTAGAGGTAACAACATCTCCAAATAAATAGTAAAGAAAAAGTTCTCATTAATTTCCACTCAAAAACAGGAAACAAGGACCTTTGCATGTTTAGGTTAGTCTGCCTTAAGCTCTTATTAACCTACCAAAATTAATGTGAAACTTCCAACAGAAGGTGATACATATATATATATATTTAAATCCAATTTGAGTTTTCTTAAAATGGTAATTGCCAATGCCAGGTGTCTACGAATTATGGGCAATCATTTTTGTGGGCTGATTTACAAGTGAAATAAATTATCTTGACTATTGGCATTTTCTTCCTCTAAATTTACCTCGAGGGGAGTAGATGGATAAGCATAGGGAGATGCTCAACACAGTGTGATTATATGATAAAAAAAGATTATAAACAATTAAATGTTCAAAATTAATGGATTAAATACATTTGTTATATCCATATGATAGCATATTAGGCAGTCACTAAAAATGATGTAAAACAATACTGACATGGAACAATGATAATCAACTAGTAAGTGAAAAAAAATTGGTTACTAACAGTGTGCATAATATTATATAAATTTTGAAGTAGAAGAAAAAATATATATATATACACATTTATTTGTGATAGCCTCCAAAATGGCTGCCAGTGATTCTCACCTCCGGGTATTCACACCCCGCCCCCCCATGTTGGATAGGGCTGCCCAGTGTAACCAACAGGATATTGCAGAAATGATGCAGTGTGACTTGTGCGGCAAGGTCACACATAGCGTCACAGCTTCAGAATTGCTTTCTTGGATCACTCTCTCTGGGGGAACCCAGCTGCCATGTCACTGAGGATGCTCAAGAAGCCCTGTGGAGAGGTCCACATAGCAAGGAAATGAGGCCTCCTGTCAACAGCCAGCACTAACTTGCCAGGCATGATAATGTAACCACCTTGGAATCAGATCCACCTGCCTTAGTCAAGCCCTCGGATGACTGCAGTCCCAGCCAAGATCTTGCCTGTAATCTCATGAAAGACCCTGAGTAAGAACCACCCAACTAAGTCACTCCCAAATTACTGGCACACAGAAACTGTGTGAAATAAATATTTATTGTTTTAAGCCACTAAGTTTGGGAGCAAATTATTATGCAGAATTAGACAAATATCATATATTTTTTCAAAAATCTGGAAAATCATATCTCAAAATATTAGCTTTGAATATCCCTGAGTGGTGAGGTTATAGACAACTTTTACTTTCTTCTGTATACTTTCCTATATTGCCTTTATTTTTTTTGATGAACATATATAGCTTTGTCAGGAGAAAAATATTTCATTTTGAAAAATTCCTTCCTTTTGAGGAAAAAAGTAAAATTGGAAATTCTAGAAATGTAGATCCTGGTCAAAGTTTCCAAATACTGTAGGTTAGGAGTTGGAAGACCCAGGAAAGTGGCTGTAGTTATTGCATTTTGGCAATGTGTCAGAGAAAAGAGGGCAAGGAGACACTGTTCTGTGTCACTATGACTATGATTAAAAAGCAAATTTAAGAAAGGTTTTCCACCACCTTTCCTGCAGGCAAGGATGCTATGTGTGGTTACTGGCTGATCAAAATGGCTAAGAGGACAGTGAATCTAGAAAAAGAGTACAATGCTGCATAGACATATGCACATTTTCTATGTGGTGATTGAGATGGGGTCTTTCTCCAGGACTAAGACAGGATGGCATCTATCTGCCAAGCAGGCAAACAGAGACCCTATGTAGTGGGTGGGATACTGGATGCCAACATTAGCCTCCTACTGTTGGACACACTATATGATATTCCATCAAGGTTTCAATGCTTTGAGTCTTCAGTAGCTTTTGGTCTTGAGACTCACCTATCCAATGCCAATCACTCTTATCTGCAGTGCACATTATGGAGGACTCTGACAGCTATCAGAGAATGAGATCCTTCAATAGTGAGACCAGGGGAGGTACCCAAGGGGAGACAAGCCTATAAAGATAAGAGGGATAAGAAAAAGAGAGGAAGATTAGAATGCTCTCAAGACAAATATTGTCAACTGAGCTTCATTTGTTTTACTGTAGAAAGAAATTTTCTTTAGAGATTACTTTAAATATTTCCAAATTTCCAATTGCAAGCCAAAAATAACCAAGTATTACTTGGCTTTTTAACAGTATCTCCAGATTAGTAAAGTACTAGATTAAAGAAATTCCCAAGACATCATCTAAATAATAGAAAATCACTTTGTGTTTATAAAAATTGTAACCTTGATCTCAAAGAACCTCATCTTTCACCTAGCTGCTGGAATAATCTTTCGACATATGAATTTACAGATACTAATACCCTGCTGGAAGTTTCTCTGTGGATTCCATGCCCAGAGGATGAAGTTCCAACTCACTCACAAGTTATAAAAGGCTCTCCACATCCTAGCCCCAGCCTAACTGTATTGGTTAGTAATTGCTGTGTAACAAACCACCTTAAAACTCCATGACTTTAAACAACAATCATGAATTATCACAGCTCAAGTGTTTTCTCCATGTCAGATGGAAGCTCTGCTCTAGTCTGGACTAGCATGGGCCACCTTTGTAACACATGAGGATACAAAACTAATGTGTTTTGTATTCTCTTCTTAGAACCAGAGGACGAGCCCAAGCATGTCTTTTTCATGGCAATGGAAGAAGCATAAGTGAGAAAGTAGAAGTATGCAAGGTTTCTTGACACTAGGGTTTGGACCTGGCACACTGTCACTTCTGCCTCATTCTATTGGTCAATGCAAGTCCCATAGCTAAGCCCAGAGTCAGTTATATGGCAAAGGGTGTAGATACCAGGATAAGTGAAGAATTGAAGCCATTATTGCAGTTTACCAAAACAACTCTCCAGTCTTAATTCTTACCACTTTCTACCTGGAAGTTTACAAAACATAGGCTCCTACTCTAATCATTTCTTTTTACCCTGCAAACCACACTCCCACCCATTCTTGGCCTCATCTCTAATCTTTTGCCCAATGTTTTTGTCCCACCTGGACAAACCTTTGCACCCCTATATACTCTCCCTGGTCCCCAAGTTAACACCTTATTTTCTAAGACTCAGGTACAGAGTCATCTTCTCCAGAAAGCCTCTCAGTGGTGTGCTAGAACTGGCTTATTTTGCCTTGTAAGAACAGATTGTTAGCATCTCTTCTCAACTCCTCATTCAGTGATGGCATGTTAGAACCTTGAAATCAACCATGGTGAGAGTATTTATACCACAGAAATTGACAAATGCTATAAAGCAGCGTCTCTCTCTCTCTCTCTCTCTCTCTCTCTCTCTCTCTCTCTCTCTCTCTCTCTCTCTCTCCCTCTCTCTCCCTCTCTCTCTTTTCCTGGAGAACCTGCTGTTAAAGATTTACCTGCATAACACTGAAGCCTCTCTAATACCCTCCCCTCCTCAAGATGTGCTTTCTACCTTGTATCATCTTACATTCCTTTACTTCTGTCTCCCTGCATTAGGCAGGAAGCCCCAGCAGGCAGGGAGTGTGTCTCATTGATCTCAGAATCCCCAGCATGGAGCATGTTTATTGAGCACTGGACACCCAATAAATCTGTGTTGAATGAAAGATGCAAAGGACCAACTGCAACTGTTTGGATTTAGAAAACCAAAAGACAGGGGCCACTAAAAGACTTGGCTGATGAAAATTTCTTTCCCAGCAGCCTGCTACAGTTTGAGGCACTGAATCTCTAACAAGTTCCAATGAAGGGTACAATATTAATATTCGTCTTCTAGAAAAGAGACATAGTAAGTCCTTCAGAATCTACTGCCACATTGGCAAGGAATAATTTATCAAAGGACTCAGAAATTGTGCCAGGAAGGTTTCTTTTTAATCCATGGTTTGCAGAGTGCATTTCCAGGGAGCAGAGGCAAGGATACAATTTGTTGCAACCAAACTTTCTACAAAACTGGGACTGAAAGAGTGTAAGAATGTAATTGAAAATTCCCACTGAAGTAACATGGAGATGAAAGACACATGGAAAATACTGTACATATTATGGGGAGATACGGGCCACTTTTGTTTTGGACTTAACTGAATGTGGGATATAGTCTGAGTTAAAACCACTTATTTTGAGAGCTCTGGAGATATCCAGAAACTATAAGCAGGGCCGAGAGCTCAGGAATTTGGCACCCTGTCAGTGGGCCTTACTTTGGAATTTATGCTCCCCAGTGTAACAGAGTTAGATTCATTTATAGGTTCTCTACACATGGCTCTTCTGCCCCTTTTAACTGAACTCATAATTAGCACTATACTTGATAAATATATGTCCCAGAGACATTAATCTTTTGTCTGTCCGTGTGCCAATTGAGCCCCGAATTTCAGCAGAGTTTCAACACCTACTCTCAAGTTCATTGGACTCACCCAGGACAACTAACAAGGAGCTGATGATAGACAATGCACATCTCAAGGAACAGAGAGTATCTGAAACTGCAAGCAAGATAGCTCCATCCATCTGCCCCATGGGATCCGAGCCCTTTCTCAGTTAGAAGCAAAGTGGACATCACCATCCCCAAATCCTCAAGATTGGGGAATGAATAATGGACTAAAGTGGACTTATTATTATTCTACTACAGACTTATTATTATTCTACCAATGGAAGAACTCTTATCATTGATGTAAAGGCAGTGGCCACCAGAGGTTCTGAGGGATGGGAGAGGGAAGAATAGGTTTAATATGGGGGTATTTTCAGGACATTGGATTTGTCCTGCATGACATTGCAGTGATGGATACAGGCCACTGTATATTTTGTCATAACTCACAAAATTGTGTGGGACAAAGTTTAAACTATAATGTAAACTGTAGTCCATGGTAAATATCAGTACTTCAATATGGGTTCATCAATTGTAACAAATGTACCACACTAATGAAGGAAGTTTTTAATGTGGGAAAATGTGGGACGGGGAGGGGGTGGGGCATATGGAAATCCTTTATATTTTTTATGTAACATTTATGTAATCTAAATCTTCTTTAAAAATAAAAAAATTAATTATAAAAAAAGACACTTATTTTAGAGGGATATGTTCATGGGTAACCTCTTTGATATGTCTTGACCTATTTCACTTTTTAAGCTTCTCATAACCCAATTCTCATTTTGAAGAAGGATTTCTACAGTTTCTACACTATAAGCTTTGTCCTCAGTTTCTGTGGCATTTTTATGATAGCTTTGACATTTAAAGTGGAACCAAATTTCATTTGGAAAATAAGCCAACCAAGCATGGCTCTGTTAAACTGGGCCTTGGTGCTATTGGTTTGTCATGCCCTCTTCTAAGGGCAATGTGTTTCAGTAATTTGAGACGGGTAGAGCCTTGGGTACCCAGGGCTGACTAGGGTTGTGAGGATGGGAGTTATCTAAGGGAGGAAAAATGGATTGCCACAGATAACCCTAATGTCTAAATATAGGCTGTCAAGTTTCGGGACAATGGAGATGGGGGGAAATGTGATGATTATTAGGAGTAGAAGAGGCCCTGAACATTAAGTACTTATACCTACTTAGCTAGTCAGAAAAGGAATCTTGCCTCCATAAGAATTGTGGTTAGAGGTTGAGAAGTCCAAAGTAAGCCTACCAGTGGCATCCCCCTACCCCATCCATGGTCTCTACTCTAACAAAAGTGGCTGGTCCATCCAAAGTTGGGCTCTGGTCAAATAACCTTAGATGTTGCCATTTGCTTAGGAAGGCAGCTAAGGTCAGTTTTTTTGAAGGCCTGTTCATGATGTGTATGCTTCCTCCCAATTGTAAACCGTTCTTGTGTGTTTTCATTTTAAAGTTGTGGTAGAGAGAAGGTGGGAAATATAAATTTGTTGCATGAGAAAATGAGTTAAACCCTTAAAATAGGTAAGAATCCCTCCAAATAATAGGACATTTTGTTGAACATAAGCACCTTGGTAATTAAACCTCTTTAAATAGCTATAAAGGTTTTAGTTATATTGACTGAACTATTGTAAAAATTTGGGTTTATTTTTTGTAGAACTGAACTGATAAGAATCAGAACATAGCAACACAGATGCTCTTTTGGAGTAATGTAAATCATAATTATAAATAAAATGCAAAGATTTGCTAACAATAAAAGACTCAGAAAGCAATAGAAATATATTGAGTTAAAGAGAATGGAATGAACTATACTCACTCCAAAAGTCCCTTTAAAATGGTAGTAAATGTTATTTAACACATGATTTTTCTGTAAACCTATAATTTCTCTAATAAAAAGAATATTATTAAAAGTATTGTTAAAGACTAAACCACAAGGACAATGTGTATGAAAGAGGAGATGATCACAACAAAATTTTAGAGGCTGGAAAGCAGAAGTACAATTTATAAAGGTATCAGATAGCTTTTGTACACTACTTCAAATCTTCACAGACTTGGGCAAGGCGAAAGATAGCTATCCAAGGTACTCTGGATCTTTTCTGAATGTACTACAGAGACTCTCCAATGACTGGAGACAGAGTGAAAGGTAGATATCCTAAGAAGCAAAAAGCTGGGAATTGTACTGGAGAGCAAAGAGAACTGTACAGCAACCAAAAGGCTAGCAGTACAGCTTTAGGCAGATATAGATCTCCCTTAGTTTAGGAGATAGGTGGCTGGATATTAAAGTACAAAGAGACTACCAAAGTCTCTCCATTGCTCAAATCCCGAACCCTACTCAAGGAAAAGTCATGAGTCTTTCCACAAAACATTTGAAGCTGTGGTGAGTGAATGTAGATAAAGCTGCAACAAAGTCCAACTACAGATTAAATTGTCTCAGCCCTACCACACTCATGGAATGACACAAAAAGAGGCATTCCCTTTTTTGGAAATAAATATTATGTGCTTTTCTTCCTCTAGAAACTGTGGGAAGCATGAGACCAGTTAAATATATGTCCCAGAGACTTAAATCTTCTGTCTGTTCATATGCCAGTTGAGCCCTGAATCTCAGCGGAGTTGCAGCCAACACCTGCTCTCCAGTTCATCTGACTCACCCAGGGCAACTAACAAAAGGATCCAAAAAACAAAGACTGTCTACAACTGCAAGCAAAACAGTTCCTTCAATCTGCCCCATAGGATCTGAGGCCCTTCTAAATCTGAAGCAAAGCTAGAATTATATGCCAGTGGAAATATTATATGGAAATGAAAGCAAAATAAAGACATTTCAGACATTTCATCTCCAGCAGACACTCCCTAAAGGAAATTCCAAAAGAGGGTATTCATGCTGAAGGGAAACAATACTGGATGGTAGCACAATTTTACAGAAAGAAATGAAGAGCATAAGAAAGGATAAATATATGGTCAATGTAAAAGAACTTTATTATTGTATGTAAATTCAACTTATTGTATATAAAATCAAGCTATTGACCTTTTACAGCAAATATAATAATGTAATGAGGGGATTTATAATATATACAGGAGCAAAACACATAACAAAAGCACAAAAGGCAGTAGAGAGGAAAAATGGAATTTTACTTTTGTGTATTAGTCAGACAAAGGGATGCTGATACAAAATACCAGAAATCTGTATTTTAATTTGGAGTTGAAGCTTACACTTACCAGGCCATAAAATGTAAGTTACTTCCCTCACCAAAGTCTATTGCCATGTGTTGGAACAAAATGGCTGCTGCATCTATGAAGGTTCAGGCTTCCTGGGTTCCTCTCTTCCTGGGGCTTGCCTCTCTCCAGAATCAGCTCCCCTGCTATCTCCACAAGTCCAGCTGTAGGCCATCAGGCAAATGGCCTATTTCTC
>JAQZBX010017573.1:0-35437 GCA_029593785.1 Cabassous unicinctus | reverse complement strand
TGATAATAGTTGGAGAGTTCAATACACACTCTCAGCATTGGACAGAACATCTGGGCAGAGGATCAATAAATAAACAGAAAGCATGAATAATATGATAAATGGACTAAACCTAATAGTCTTATATAAAACACTGTACCCCAAAACAGCAGGATATACATTCTTCTCAAGTGCACATAGATCTTTCTCCAGGATAGGCCATATCTTGGGTCAAAAAGTAGATCTCAATTATACAAAGCACTTTCTCTGATCATAATGGAATAAAGTTGGAAATCAACAACAGGAAGAAAAAGAGAAAATTCATAAATATACGGAGATTAAACAACACACTTTAATCAGTGGGTCAAAGAAGAAATTGCAAAAGAAATCAACAAATAGCTCGAGAGGAATGATAACAAGAACACAAAATATCAGAACCTATGGGAGACAGCAAAGGCAGTGCTGAGAGAAATTTATAGCCCTCAATGCTTATAATTAAAAAAGAAGAGCTAAAATAAATGACCTAACTACACAGCTGGAGGAACCAAAAAAGAACAGCAAACTATTCCCAAAGCAAGCAGAAGAAATGAAATATCAAAGATCAGAGCAGAAATAAAAGAAGTTGAGAACAAAAAAACACACAAACAAAAAAGAAATTGTAGAGAGAATTAACAAAATCGAAAGTTGGTTCTTTGAGATTAACGAAATCGCCAAATCCCTAGATAGACTGACAAAGAAAAAAAGAAAGAAGATGCAAGTAAATAAAAAGCTCATAAGAGGATACTGTGAACAACTGTATGCCAACAAACTAGACCACATAGATGAAAGTGAAAAATTCCTAGGAACATATGAACACATAGATGAAAGTGGAAAATTCCTAGGAACATATGATATGTACATTGCCTCTAGAAGAAACTGAAGACCTCAACAAACCAATCTCTAGTAGAGATTGAAACAGTCATCAAACAACTCCACAAAATGAAATGCCCAGGACTAGATGGTTTCACTGGTGAGTTCTACCAAGCATTCAAAGAAGATTTAATACCAATCTTACTCAAGTCTTCCAAAAAATTGAACAAGAAGGAATGCTACCAAATTCATTCTATGAAGCCAATATCACCCTAATACCAAAGCTAGATAAAGATATTATGACAAAAGAAAATTACAAACCCATTTCCCTAATGAAGACAGATGAAAAATCCTCAACAAAATACTTCCTAATCAAATCCAACAACACATTAAAAGAATTACTCATCATAATCCAGTGGCATGCAAGAGTGGTTCAACACAAGAAAACCAATCAGCATTTTACAATACAATAGTGAAAGAAGAAAAATCACATGATCCTATCAACTGACGCAGAAAAGACATTTGACAAAATACAGCATCCTTTCTTAATAAAAATACTACATATACAGGAATGGAAGGAAACTTTCTCAACATGATACTGGCCATATATGAAAAACCCACAGCTAACATTGTACTCAATGGTGAAAGACTGAACTTTCCCATTGAGGCCAGGAACAAGACAAGGATGCCAACTGTCGCCACTGTTGTTCCCTATAGTGTTGGAGGTTCCAACTAGAGGTATCAAGCAAGAAAAAGAAATAAAAAGCATCAAAATCAGAAAGGAAGAGGTCAAACTTTCGCTATTCACAGATGATATGATCCTATACTTAGAAAGTACTGAAAAATCAACAACAAAGTTAATAGAGCTAATAAACGATTTCAGCAGATTGGCAGGATACAATATTAATACTCAAAAATCAGTAGTGTTTCCACATGCTAGTAATTTGAAATCTGAGGAGGAAGTCAGGAATAAAATTCTATTTACAACAGCAACTGAAAGAATAAATATTTAGGAATAAACTTAACCAAGGACGTAAAGCACTTATATTCAGAAAACGACAATGAATTGCTAAAAGAAATTTTTAAAAACCTAAGTAAATGGAAGAACATTCCATACTCATGGGTTGGAAGACTAAATATCGTTAAGATGTCAATGCTATGCAAATTGATATACAGATTCAATGCAATCCCAATAAAAATTCCACCAGGATTTTTTAAAGAAATGGAAAACACAATTACCAAATTTATTTGGTAGGGTAAGGGGTCCTGAATAGCCAGAAAATCTTAAAAAAGAAAAGTTGGAAGACTCTCACTTCTGGACCTTAAATCATATTACCTAGTTACAGTGGTATAAACAGCATGGTATGAACACAGAGATAGACATATAGACCAATGGAACCAAACTGATGGTTCACAAACAGACCCTCACATATGGTCAAGTGATTTCTGACAAGGCTGTCAAACACATCCAGCTGGGGCAGAACAATCTATTCAACAAATGGTGCTTGGAGAACTGGATATCCATAGCCAAAAGAAAGAAAGAAGACCCCTATCTCAAACCTTACACAAAAAATTACCAAAGATATAAATATAAAAGCTAGAACCATAAAGCTCCTAGAAGAAAATGTAGGGAAACATCTTCAAGACCTGGTGGTAAGTGGTGGATTTTTAAACCTGACTCTGAAAGCACAAGCAAGGAATGAAAACATGGAGAAACGGACCTCCTCAAATGTAAACACTTTCGTGATTCAAAGGACTTCGTCAAGAAGGTGAAAAGGCCACCCACTTAATGGAAGAAAATATTTGGAAATCACATAGCCAATAAGGATTTGATTTCGATTCTATATAAAGAGATCATACAACTCAACAATAAAAGAGCAAGCAATCCAATTTCTTTAAAAATGGTCAAAAGACTTAGACATTTCTCCAAAGAGGAAATACAAATGGCCAAAAACCACATGAAAAACATTCAATATCACTAGCTATTAGGGAAATGCAAATCAAAATGACAATGACATATCATCCCACATTGCATAAAATGGCCATTATTTAAAAAAACAGAAAACAATATGTGTTGGAGAGGATGTGGAGAAACAGGAACACTCCTTCACTATTGGTGGGAATGTAAAATGGTGCAGCCTCTGTGGAAGACAGTTTGTTGATTCCTCAGAAAGCTAAATATAGAACTGCCATGTTCCTGCAATTCCTCTAATAGGAATATAGCCAGAAAAAATGAAAACTGTGACACAAACAGACATCTGCGCACTGAAGTTCACAGCGACGTTATTAACAATTGCCAAAAGATGGAAACAATCCAAATGTCCATCAACTGATGAAGGGATAAACGAAATGTGGTACACATATACAATGGAATACTATGCTGCTATAAGAAGAAATCAAACTGGGACACATATGATAACATGGATGAATCTTGAAGACATTATAAGCCAGAAACAAAAGGACAAATATTGCATGGTCTCACTAACATGAACTAAATATGAAGAATGAATACATGGAGTTAAAATCTAGAGTATAGGTTATTAGGAGATAAGAGGACAGCTGAGCAGGTATACTAATGATTAATGTAGAAGTTTTAATTAACTTGACTGTAAAAATGTGGAAATGGATAGAGTTGATGGTAACACATTATAGTGAGTAAAACTAACGCAGTTGGTTAATAAATGAGACTGTGGCCGAAAAGGGTAGTCTAGGGAGGTAAATACCAGTTGAAAGAAAGCAAGAAAATATTCTAGGGACTGAATAACATAAGTAAACCCAGAAGTGGATGAGAATTGTGGTTAACAGTACAAATACAAGAATGTCCTTCTATGAACTAGAGCAAATGTATATCACTATTGCCAGGTGGTAAGAATGTGGAGAAGCATGGGAAAAATAAGATTAATATAACCTATTAACTATAGTCAATAGCAATACTTAACATTCTTGCATCAATGCCAAAGATGTACTATGTTAATAATCAAGGGGTATGGAAAAAATATATCAAATGCATGCTATAGACCATAGTTAGTGGTAATAGTCTGATGATATTATCTCATAATTTGTTCACAAATATTTCACAACCATGTAGTGTGTTGGTGGAGGGATGCTGTACTGGAATTCAACACATGTGCATAATTGTTTTGTTTAAGTTCACAACTATAATAATAATAATAATAATAATAATAATTTTATATATATTTATATATATATATATTTTTTTTTTTTAAATCAAGGATCACAGAGTTTTTAGGTGGGAAGAGGCCTTAGAGCAAAGACGTGAGGTTAAGTATATTTCAACTAATCCTGGGGAGAAAAACAAGAGGAGGCCAATAACAGGGAAGAAGTAAGGCTGAACTTACAGCTAATACTGGAATCCTGATTCCTGTTATATCTTAGCCCATATCCATCCTTCAGTGCCTTGCTCCTCAGTGCTTAAGCTTCCAGATTACGAGGTATAAAAGTGTTGCTTTTTATTTTTAGTTGTTTTGCTTATTTTTCATACTAAAGAACATAAAAAATTAAATATCAATATTAAGTGAAATGTTACTGCAAAAGAAATCAACTAGTCATTGAACCCTATACACCAACAAATCACCTCCCAGCAGAGTATCCTGTGAGAATCATTATTAGAAAATCCCAGTAGCACAAACAGGAAAACTAAATATGCACTATTTCTGAAGATAAAATTATTTTTATATTCTATGAAGTTGTTCAATATTTAAATAAAATTGTGACGCCTTGGAAAACATTTTAACTGCTAAATTCAGTCTTTATAAGGAAGAGTTTATTAATAAGATGCTTTCTAACACTATAACTGAAGCTAATTTTAAGAGTTAGAATTTAATATTTATAAAATTACTGAAAAATTGGATTCTGTGACCATGTCCTTGTATTTTGCTAAGATTTATGAGATTTTAATAGTCAGGATTACTTTGAATATTCACTTTTGCTCCTCTGATTGACTAACATCTCTCAAAAATAATTTCTAGTGATTCATGAAGTGCATTTTAGGTAATTCCCTGAACATCATACATTGGATACAAGCCAGCCAAGTTGATATATATTCATTCAAATTTCCAAGGAATCGTTTTACTTTGATTTTCAACAGCTATGTTTACCAGTTCCTCGGTCTAGCTAGGACTGGAACCTTCTTTCCAAGTTTGTTTTTTTTTCTTTTTTCTTCTGTATTAGTAACCAATTTAAAAAATCAGTTTGGTAGCACAACCACTTTAAAATTAATGTCATTAATTTCATATTCGTCCTTATTTATTAATGGATTTGCTGTTTTCTGGTATTACTTATTTACTCAATATACTTATAAAGCGGCTCTTTAAGATATCGCCTTCTGGAAGAATTAATTCATATTATTTTGTTTAAACTCAAGCTTTTCCTTGCAAAACTTAATTGTATATTTAAGAATTTCCTTCAAACATTTTAGCATTGACTTAAACTCCTAGTTATACTATGCTTTCATTTTGACTCCAAAATAACTTACAAATACAATATAAATTATGAACTTTCTAGAATTTTCTCATTTTTTTGAATGGAAGAAAAAGAAAACAAAACTTATTAAATAAATAAAATTAAATGAGAATACAAATATTCTTCACTTCAAGTGAGTTGGCATACCAATACACCTTAGTATAATGAACAACAATAAAAGTTGTTAATCCCTTATATTTTAGTGAATTTCACATTGTTATAATGCATTTCCAAACTGAAAGGCTGCAGAAGCTAGCTCTTGATATCTCCTTATTACTGATTTGGGGTAAAAGACATCTTTTTTCTTGGTAGATTATCTGGTAATCTTTCAGCACTGCTGGCTGATTCCACACAAACAGAAACTCAAGGAGCAGAACTTCAGCATCACCATCATTTCACAGCTCTTAAAAGTCTTGCAATGATAAGAGATTCTACGTTACGATTAACAGATATAAGGTTGGCTAACATCAGGTACAAATGCTTTCCTTTCCCCAGGCTCTGCCTGCCTTCTTCTGGCATGCCCGCCTTGGCACCTGATCACAGGAGCACATCCCGTTATATGGGTCACAGATGGCCAGAGCCACATGCTTTCCTCCAGAACCATCAATCAGGGTCACATGGCTTTTCTTCCTTCTGGTATTTCATTTTAGAACTTGCTTTTCAATCATTAGTTGGGTGACAATGCACTCTTATTCTCATCTTAGTCTCAACTCCCGTCAATTTATTTAAGGCAAATCATCGATGGTTAGTTTAAGGTTGAATAATCTTTAACAGCCTCCTTTCTAAACTATATCGTGGTACACCCTCTGGCCCATTTCTGATTCCTTAAAGAGGACCTTAAAAAGCATTTTTTTCTTTTTTTTTTTTTCTTTTTGTCCTCATTTTGATGATTCTTAATATATTATTCTGCATCTGTAATTTTAAACACTTATATTTAAACAAATTGAAAGAAAGCCAGGTTGTGTTTTCAATATTTCTTATGAAAGAAAACTAGCATTATTTTATAACTATATATGTATACGTATCTTTTTGGATTATGTCTAACATAAGTAACTATTTAACATATTCCTCAAACCATTTTAGATAAATATCCATTATTATCATTCAATCAACGTAACTTTGTCATAAATCATAAACATTTGTTGGTATTAATGGTATGGACAGAGCCGATACAAAGGAGAACAAAACACCATTAAGGCCCTTAAAGAACCTCGGTTTCAAAATAGGTGGTAGGGCACTGGTGCGTAGACACTAAACGGGAGGGGGGCAGGGGTGACGGAGGAACACAGTACTCAAGCACAGGGAAAGCTTTTTGTCCCACTGTGGGGACAAAAAGCTTGCTGAGAAGCTGATCCCTAACCCCTGAGTAGAACTTGGCCTAGTGAGAAGGGCTAGGAGAAAGCATGGCATAGGAAGAAAGAGAAAAGGAATTCAGTATGGTTAGGGCAGAGCAGGAGAAGAGAAGAGGAGCAGGAGGTAAAACCTAAGACCTAAGAGATAAACAGGGGCCACATCAGAAAAGCTTTTTGTACCACTGCTTGAGATGTGAGAGTATTCAAGGCATAATTATTTTATTCTTCTGAAATTCAATACTTCTACCTATATATTAATACCACAGAAATTTTTCTTCCAAATGGATTTAGCATTGGCATTGGAATTAAATTGTATATTTAACAAAAGACTAATTTTATTTTTTCCTTCAGGCATTTACTGAGGCTATTATATATTTACTATACTAGGTACTATAAATAAACACAAATGGAAAAAACATGGGTTTATCACCGCAAGGAGCTAATACCCTGTGAGGTGAGATATGTACACTCATTCATAAATTCAATAAATATTTATTAAACTGTTCTAGGATGGATCGAGGCAATGGGGAAAAAAGAAAAAAAAAAAAACTAAAGCAAGATTTTGGAAGTCTCTGAGCATAATCTCATTCTCTCCAGTGTGGGTACAGGGTTATAGAGAACGTGAATAAATCACAGAATTAAATATCAGATTTTCTAGTTATATCCATTTGCATCATATGGATAACACAGTTCCTTTACTGGGTTGCTACAGTCTACAAGACACTTTCAATGATTATTTTTAAACAAATAAAAACGTAAAGATGGGTGGTGTTACGGTTGAATTTTGTCTCCCCAAGGGACATGTTCAAGTCCGAATCCTCCACGAACGTGACCTCATCTGGGAACTAGGGCTCTGAAGGTGTTTTACTTAAGAGAGGGCCTACCTAGAAGGGGGTGGGCCCCACTCCAACGACTGGCACCCTCATGAGAAGGGGATCAAGGGCTCAGAGGAAGCAGCCACAGGAGGCCAGAAGCGGGCCCACCCGCCAGCCCAGGAGCCTTGGGGCCACCACAACCAGCGGCAGGCGCAGGGCAGAGTCTTCCCCTGATGCTGCAAAGGGAGCGTGGCCCTGCCAACTCCTTGATGTTAGACTTATGGCCCACAGAACTGCAAGACGATAAATTTCTATCCTTTTGAGCCATCTGATTTGTGCTCACACAGATGGGTAGGGAATACTTTTGTTCATTGTGTCTCAGAGAAGATATAACTCTCTATTGGAAATTTAGAGAATCAAATGTGTGCTATGGGGAAAATTTATACAATTTTAATTTTAACCCCCATGTAATCCTGATAGGACTGAATTAAAATAATCATAAAAGATGGTAAGCTTTGAATTAATATTTATTTTTTACTATAAATATTAATATGAATAAGAATTTTAAAAACCTTGGAAACAGTACTTTTTTTACACAAGTAAATATGAAATAATTTCTTTCAAATATGAGAAAGCACATGTAACAATGTTATAATGGAGTTTCAAAGAGGCTATAAATTTATGTGTGAATACAGAGAAAATGGAATTGGCTATTGAATTAAATCCAAGATACTTTTATTAAGCACCTGTCACTTCTAACACATTTACTAGGTGGGTACAGGCCATTCAGAAATGAGAGGAAAAAATCTAAGATCTTAGAGAGCTTCCAGTCTGGTAGACAAACAAACGAAGAAAAATCTTAAACAAAGGTTTCAAAAATTATTAATGACTCAATGAATGGAAACAATGCAAAGTCTAAATAAATCTAAATCACAAAACATTAGGCAATGAAATTAAGAAAAAAGATAGAAAAATCATGAAAGATTAGGTCATGAAGAATCAAAACAATGAATTTCAACCCAAGACATGTAAAACAAAACTGTTATTCAGAGAACACATGATTAAAAACAAAAAATTCAGGATTGCAACTTAGCAATAGAGTACAAACTTACTGGTGAGATAACACGAGAAGTCAGAGTGCCTAATGAAACTGAGCCTTTTAAATAGCATGCTGTGAACCTGGATCTAAAGGCAATATGAAAGGTTGACTCTACCTCCTTTTCAGTGAGTTTCATCACTGGATTTGCCAAAAATCTATGCACATGACTCAAAGATAGCGATGTTACTATTTAAAACCTAGTCTTGACGTGTTGAAATGATTCTAAAATTAGCATCATTAGCCCTGACTTTTCAAATCATTTATTTATTAAGGGTCTTGTATATACCAGGCTCTGTGACAGGCAGCTGGGGGAAACAGACAACAAATGGAAAACATAAATACATAAATCATACAACTGTATAGTATGTCAAAAGATGGTTAAGTGCTGTGGGAAAACAGAGCAAAGGGCTGTGGGAGTGCTTCCAATTTTAGAAGAGTGTGGGCCCCACTGAGCAGATAACCTTTGAGCAAAGGGCTCGAGGGAAAGTGCTCGTTGTGCCTGGGATGTGGCTGAACAGTCCACCCTAGGGTAAGGGGTGCGGAGGGGATGGATTTGCTGTGTTGGCTGATTTCCGTGGTGTGCATGCTGCCACTATGGCTCATTTCAACCTACCGAAACGATGTCAACCAGCTCACAGAACTCCTTAAAATTTAACAACTGGTTTGCCTAGTAAGAGCTGGCTCCAGCACATTACTGAGGGAGAAAATCTGGCATAAGAAAGATTCAGACAAAAGCCCCAGCCAGTTCAAAGACACTAAGGTGGGGTCATGCCTTGTAAGGAGAGGGAGAGGGTAGTAGACAGGTGAGGTAGGAGAAGAAAGAGAGGCTGGATCACCAGCTGTTACTCTAAGTGCAAGGAAGCACGAGTGAAGGGGCTGAGCAAAGGAGAGATGTGATCTGACTTTCAGTATCAACATTTGCTGGCTGAGCACAGCCTGAAGGTGGGCAATGGAGGAAGGAGGGAACCAGTCAGGAGGCTCTTGCAGTAATTCAGACATGAGACCATGGTGCATTTAATGAAAATTATTGGAGTAAAGGGTGATGAGAAGTGATCAGATTCTGGATATGTTTTGAATTGGATATGGGATGTGAGAGATAGAGAGAGGTCCAGGATGACTCCAAAGTTTCTGAGCTGTGTAAAGAGGAAGACAGAGTTCCCATCAACTAAGATTCAGAACTCTAAAGAGAAGGCAAATTGGGGGAGGGGGGCCTTGAGCTGGAGGAAGTGAGTTATTCAGTTTTGGGTAAGTTGAATTTGAGATGTCTATTAGACATCCAAGTGGAGATATCAAATAAGCAGATGGAGTTGAGAAGAAAGGTCTAGGCTGGACATAAAAACTTGAGAGTTGTTGACATACAGATGCTACTTTCAGCCACAATGCTGGATGAGAACACCAAGAGAATGGCTGTAAATTCAGAAGAGACCAAGGACTGAGCCCTGCATCTTGCCAACCTTTAGGACTGGGGGAGAAGAGAAAGAGTCAACCAGACAAACCAGAAAAGAAGTGACTGGTAAGGTAAGAGAGACCAAGAAAATGTAGTGTCCTGAAAGCCAAGTACTACAGAAGTTGGCCACATGTATATAAACACAGCTGCTCCGTCGTATACTCCCACCACCAAGAGGTGGGATATGCAGGGGGAGAAGGCCTTGTGGTGACCCTCCCCGCACCCCAGGCTATTGACAGCCAGCATGATATGAGCATCAGAAGCAACGACCAATGCTATGACAGTATATCCAGGAGGAGAGTGTCTTCTCAAAATCTTATATTTTCAACTTCCTACTATAGAGTTCTAAAATAAGAATACTGGTCAAGAATCTAAGATCCCTACCTGTTCTAAAGGCCAGGGTTGATGATCTTTGATTGGGTTAAATTTCAGTCATCCCTATTCTTAATATAATTATTTACTCTACCAACTGTACTGCCCAATTTATAATTAAGTCTCATAATTTCTTTATAAAGTCTTCATAAATGTGCCCTTTCTAAACACACACAAACACACACATACATATAACGTTTCTAGGTATTTACAGGGGGGAGTATCCACCTACATGTTTATGAATTTGAAATATATTTTTGTATGTGTGATAGTGAATTTTATGTATCAACATGGCTGGCCTATAGTTCCCAGTTGTTCAACAAAAGACTAATCTAGGTGGTGGTGTTAAGGTATTTTTGTAGATGTCATTAACATCTACAAACAATTGACTTTAAGTAAAGAAGATCATCCTTGATAACATGGGAGAGCCTCATCAAATCAATTAAAGACCTTAAAAGCAGAACTGAGGTTTCCTTGAGGAAAAAGAAATTCTGCTTGTGGCTTGCAGCTTCAGTACCCTACCCAGGAGTTTACAGCTTGCCCTTCTCATATCAGATTTGCTTAGCCAGTCCCCACAATCATGTAACAAATTCCTCATAATAAATCACACACACACACACACACACCACACATACTACACACATCCTACTGGTTCTACTTCTTTAGTGGAACACTGACTGATACACTATACTCCAATTTTAACTATTCTAGCAATTCTGAAAGTAAAATGGCAATTATTTTTCCCATTAATACAGATGTGTCACAATGAAATTATCTCAAATATAATAGCAAAGAAAGTCCAATCAACAATTAACTCTGAATTATATTTATTAGAATGATACATAAAAATATAAATACATCAAACTCACAAAAATTATCCTAATTATTTTAATCAAAAGCTTTAATGTCCCTTCCCAAACATTTTAAAATAGCTGCTTTCAAAAGAGAAAAACAAAATTTAAGTTTTTTCAATTTTCCTTCCCAAGTTCAACTATGGGAAGGTACCAAATAACAGTGAAATTAGTGGCACAAGAAACAGAAACGTGGAAATATGAATCATTTAAAAATATGTTAATCACCCCTAGATAATCAAGATTAAAAAAAAAGAAATCACTGATCATTGTGAAATAGTTGAAATTCACAGAGAAAAGCATGTAAGGTACACAATTTTTAAATAAGACAAAAATTACTTGAAACAATCTAGTTTAAGCCAAACAAACAGCACAGCATTTACCTGGCTCACTGAATAAAGAATCCCAGTATCTATGGTGTATTTTGGGGGAAGAGGGGAACTATTCATATGCTTAATATCTATAATAGTATGTCATGCCAATTATTTAGAATTAAAATAGCTAAACAAAGCAATGCAAAGCAACCTATAATAAGATAAAAATAACAACTTTGCATAGCTTATCTTGAAGGTGAAAACAATTAGACCATAAATCTTCGAGAAAGAATTTTCAAAGTGGTGGTTAAGATTAGAATGCAAATACTAAAAACAAAACCAAAAAACCCACAATGGCCTAAAAGGGAAAGATCCTGTAAGCACTGAAACAGAGGGCGGCTCTCAGGGTCAGCAGAGCTCTGTGCGAGCTGAGGGGTGAAGGGGTCTGAGTGGGACAGTGAAAATTTATAGGACATTACCCACTTTGCCATGAGATACTGCAGGTCACTGACTGCACTTGCAAGAATCACTGCTTCCTATGTAAAGTAGCATTTTGTTTTTCTAAATAGAGCTGACCTAGGCTCCTATCTTACAAAATATATTCTTGGAGTGGCAGTTGGGCTCAGGCATAGAAATGAAACACTATATTTTAAGGAGGGGTAGAGATGATGCCAAAGTTATAATATGTCTGTTTGAGTATTTAGAAGCAATAGGGGTAGAAATGCAAGAAATGTACAAATAAGCTGTAGCTCCCACAAGAGTAATCAATTGAAGAAAGAATGCATGATATCTATGGCTAATAATGGTGGAACGACAGTATGACCTGTAAAAGGACATCTGGGCTACCACAAGACCACAGCAAAATCAAAAGCAATGATCCAGGGAACTGGCAATTTAGATGTCCCTGCTTCCCTAGGCTATTCCGTGAGAAAAGAAAGCAAAAATAGGAGACAGAATGAGTAAAGATGCCTATAAGATATTAGGTATATGGGTCTATGCAACCATAATGTTGAGATAATTTTTTTTTAAACCAAGGAAAAATTTAATGGAATTTTTTTAAATTCTGTAAGGTAAAACAGTGATCAAGGAATAATTTCAAAGATGCCAAAATAGTAAAAATGTGAGCTTTATAATCAACAACAATATTAAAATGGACAAAACCTTAGAAACAAAAAGGTTTCCAAGAAATAGTCTTCAGCAATATTTCAACTGACTACGACATCTTATGGTTAGGTTTAAAAACACAGTAGTGCCTTTCTTTGCACTCTCACTCCTTCAAAGTTTACTCAGTATACCATACAATGCCGGAAGGGTGCAAAAATGCATGTGTGAAGAGATAGCTTTACGTTTTATTTTTTTTTATTTTTTTTTTATTTTTTAAAGATTTATTTATTTATTTATTTATCCCCCCTTGCTGCTTGTGTCTGCCATGTCCATTCGCTGTGTGTCTCTTCCGTGTCTGCTCATCTCCCCCTTGCTGTGAGGTCCCGCTGCATCAGCCCACCACGCTGCGCGGGCCGGCCTGCCCTCACAAGGAGGCCCCGGGAAGCGAACCCGGGGCCTCTCATATGGTAAATCGGAGCTCTATCCATTGAGCCACACTCGCTTCCCTTTACGTTTTATTTTAACAACAAATAAGGTTTAAAATATAAATCTAATGTAAGTTAGGCTATGACTTTCTAAAACTCCTTCCAACACTACCATACACACACAGACTTTGAGAATATGTAACTTAGCAAAGTGCAACTGGCCTTTAAATTTTGACATTTTCCCAAGTATAGAATTAAAAGCTTTAAGACTGGATGAAAAGAGTACAATTGCTCCCATTCAGGGAACATTTTAGTTTTGTCCTATTTTCCTCATAGACTTAGCCACATTTTCTTAAAGAAAGAAATGAGCTCCCTAAAAAATAAATTTTAAAGTTACACAGAGGGGAGGAAAAAAGAAAAGGCAAGAAAAACATCAGTATGTCTGTCCTGCAACAAAAACAAGCATTAGAATTTCTAGTATTAAGGAAGTATAAGAAAAGTTAAACTCACATTATACTTGGTATTAAGACAAAGAACACAATTTAAAGTATTAAAAATGATCAATATGTAACTTTAATCACTTTAATGTAACAGTAACATGTTGGATACGAGTATCCTACAAGTATTGATAGGTGTTAAGTTTCATCATGCCTACCATTGGATTTATTTTTAAATGTCTCATTGAATGATCAATCTTTAAGTATTTTGTATGTGATGCTTTCTAAATTGTTCCAGTACTTAGAATGAAAATACTCTATTAGGTTTAGAGCATGGCTATCACCATATTAGCAACTCTTGAAAAGCTGTAAGACAGAAAAGGAGATACTTCAGAGTTTGCTTTACTTAAAAAAAGGGGGGGGGGGAGGGGAAGACAAATTTGAAACATAAAATTCATGCAAACTGATATATAATGCTTTCCATCTCTGATCTTTATGTATAAATACACACTTAAGGTTCTTAACAGGTTTTATTCTCTGATGGTATAATAATGATATCTGGAAATAAGGTATCTTATATTTTCTTTTGATCAATTATTTATTCTCAGGAAAATGACCTCCTCCAGAAGGGATGCTTGGCATCAATGGAGATGAACAATGGAAAACTTCTTGGGTATCACATTTTCACTTGAAGAGAACACAAACCAGCAAAGCTGTTAAAGAGAGCCTCGTCTACGGTTGAAGAGGGAAGTCAATAGAAAACAGCTACAGAGAAATGACTATGCTACTCTTATTTAATTCAGACAGCATGCTTATCAAATGTTGTCAAAAACACAGGGTCCCTGCCATCTTCCGAGGGAGTAACTACAGAACAGGTTGAACTTTCAGGTAAGTACCGATGATCTCAGCATGGTCTTAAGGATTTCAAAGCCAAAGTGTGATTTTTATCAGGTGTCATGATCATGGTTATCATAGAATGTGGAACCAGAAAGTACCAGAAAATAGTTCTCAAACTCGAGTCTACCCAAGAACCCTTGGAGAACCTGTTGAAACTGGAAACCGTCAAGAGATGTTTCCGCAACAGCACTTCAGGAAGGCACTAAGCAGGTGCCTTTTTTCAGGGGCTGTCTCAGGTGTTTCCAATATAGCTGGCAAGAAACGCACTTGGGCATCTCTGCGTGAAGGGCCATGGCAGTGGGAGGAAAGAGAGAGGCAGGTCCTGGCTGTGGCAGGCCACAGGAGCAGGTACCCCAATTCCCTCTGCTATACAGTGAGGGGAGAGGGATCAGATTTGGATCCGAATGAGAAAGGACTCATATGAAAGCATCGAACACCTGAGAGAGAAGCTATATTGCCCTATAAGGTACTATGCTTAAAAAAGATAAACTATAGTTTAAAAGATAAACTAAAAGGGATCAGCTTAGGGTAAAGAGGTCTGCTGATATTAAAGGTGAAAGTTTACATGGAGGAAGAGCTGCCACACAGTGCAGAGGAGACGGCACCCCTGGCATGCAGGTCCAGGGTCACTGACAGCTGTGTGTGGTGTGTGGGTGGTGCCCCCCCTTGCACTCTCAGGGATACCCCAGACCACGGGAGGCAGATGCTCTCATTGTCAAGGGCGAGTCTTTACACCGAACAGGGCACATCCCCTGACTTGGGAAGGGAGCTCTTCCAGTAGGGGTCTTCTGGACACACAGCAGATTCTAGACCACAGAAGCCGCAGACCCAGTTCAAGGACCGGCGCTCTGAATAAGGAGCCTTCGATCAGATGTAGGTTCTAAGAAAACAAGTCTCTGGGTAACTGCCTTAAGACGTCTAGATCAGGACTGAAAATCTCCATTAAAAATACAACTCAAAGCAGAGTGAGTAGCTCTTAAGGCACCACTAGAAGAGAAAAATTAGGCAGGCCTCCGACACTGTCCTGGATCCTAGAAAAAGAGGCGGGTCAGTTACTATCGTGGAGTAACTACCGACCAGGTACATGGCTCTGAGCAAGTTATTTTGTCTGTTCAAGTTACAGTTACTTCACCTCCAAAATGCAGTTGATGATAAGCACATCGACCTCACAGTTTTGTTGTGAGGATCGACACAATGCCTGAGAGAGCAAGGCTGGCCTTGGTAAGCTCTCCAGAGAGGACTAAGTCATCATTACTCTAACTAGGATCATTTCCTCACCAGATAGACAGGGAGGTCAGTAAAAACCACAGGGAAAGGTCAAAATGTGAGGCATCTACTCCCCAGGAGGACTAAGTTACCTGGGGAGTAGGACAGCAGCTGGGGAAGCACAGGCCAGGTGGGGACCAGTGCCAGGGAGAGAAGAAGCAGCATGCTGTGCCCTGTGCCAGCAGGGCTCACTGGCTAAGGAAAATCGGGCTGCCCAGGTATGCTGAGAGCAGTTCCTTTCAAAGAAAGGAATGGGAAGTAAGACTTCAGCCAGCAGGGAAGAGTCCAGACATGACTGCTGGAGGCTTCTAAAGAGGGGCTAGTCAGTAAGGTGGGAACAGAGAGAAGAAAGCAGAGCTGGAGGTTTACGCTTGCAAATACAGTCTACTTGTTCCGTGGACCTGTGGTGGAAACAGGAGGGGGAGCTGAGAGTGCAGAGGGCAGGACCCTCAGACTAGAGCCCCTTCCCCACCATCTCTTTCACAAAACCTATCAACTTAGCTGCAACAAAACTTGAACAACACGAGGCTATCTGGACTGCTTTGACCATCATCATATCATTATTTATGTGCATATATTAGCTTTCTCCTAAAATGTCTGCTTCTGAAGGTGGAATTTGTATCATTTTCATACTTATAGCTATATCCCCTAATATGACACTGTACTTAGCACCAGAGAACTGGACAGAGGTTGACTAAATTGATAAATCCTTCTTCTTACTTGAAAATCTACCTTTCTAAGTAAGGTCATCTATGGATACATTTTCCCTCACTCCAAAACATACACTAGATACAGACACATTTACTCAAAACCGTCCTTCTCTCAGGGATTTACTTCCTTATCTTGAACAAATACAATCCTAGCCTTAAAGTTTTTAATTCACTCTCAGGGCAGCACAGTGAGAAAAGGAGAGGGAACCCTTTGGCAACCTGCCCGGCGGCTCGGCCCAAGTGCACCTGTGTGGTCAGAATCAGACACTGGACGCAGAGCTGGGAAAGAGGGGTCTGCACAGGCAGGGCTGGTGGGCGGGCAGTTATCCAGACCTCTGAAGGATGCTGCCACTGGATGGAGTCCTGAATTGCCCCACCGAGCCCGTGAACTCAGGTGAGGTGAGGATTCCTCTCCAGGTGAAGCTCTTTGAGGCTCGTACAGTCAGCAGAACTGGGAACTCATGACCTCTCTGTACTTAGAAGGGGAAAAACACATACAGTCGTCACCACCCCCAACGCTATACAGGATTACTGTTAGGAATTTAAGAGCGAAAGAAATTTTAAAGAAGAAGGCAGAAAATCATGTTAGTTCTTAAGACCTGACAGTCTAAGTCCAAGTTTTGCTGGGCAAGTGTCAATTCTGGGAGATGTCTTGACGATAAGTGGCAGTTTGTCGTTAGCCCTGCAAGGTAAAGCATCTGTTTTCGCTCCTCCTCAGGTCTGACAAAAGCCGAGTGCTCGTTATCCACAACCCTGAAGCCCATCATCCTGCACCTAGAGTCTGACCTATGAGAAAGAATCAGACACGCTGCCTTGCTGCTGGTGCAGAAGGCCACCAGAACACAGGCGAACGACTGGAAACCCTCCCTCTGGAAGTATTTCTTACTTTGATTTCACGATGTGAATATGAAGCACAGCCCCTGACAAGACAGAGCAAAGGCCTTCTGAAGGTGGCACTGTTGAACCCTGCTGGGGGATATTCCGATGACGAGAAATGCTGCCGAGAAGACACACTAGGTACAGCACCGCTTTAATAGAGATTTGCAAAGACCCCCCATCCCCCCCCAAATTGCTCCAATAGGTCCTCAGAAGAGTGGATAAGCAGGAGAAAAGAAGGAGCTGCAGATGTCTTCACATCCAAATCACCCCACTTTCCAGATACAGAGGTAAAGCAGAAAAGCGATTGGCTATGCCAGCAAGAAGGCCAATAGGGCCAAACTTTTTTTCTAGACTGAATACGAAAGAGAAAATGGCTCTAAATATCTGTGACAATTTCACCCATATTGTAAGTGGGTTATGGTGATCTAAATTTGCAAGCTGCCTTAAAGAGTTTCATCATACCACATAAGGGTTAATCAGGTATTCCTTTTTCACTGCTGCTGGACAAATACTGGTCAAAGGAGGAAAAAATGGATATATATGTATAAATATGTATATATAAGTTTGATACACTAAAGTTTGATTTTTAAAAATAAGGATATAATTCTAAGCAAAGTTAATCTTACTTTCAGAAATATTGAAAAGTTAAAAATTCTCATCCATGGGAACACAAAGTTTACATATGCAGCTATTACTTGTTATACTTAGATGTCTAAAAGAAACCTCAATATTAAATGTTCAAGAAGGAGTGCATTAGCCTGCCCCTAAGCCTGATCCTCCCAGCCTCCACCACAGCCCAGCTGCCTGAGACCCATGCCTGGGGTCCTGCCTGATGCCTCCCGGCTCACCGCTCTCCACCTCATCCATCAGCAACCCTGTTTAGCCCATCGCCATATGTATGGATTGAATTGTGGCCCTCAAAAAGATATGTTGAAGTCCTAAATTCAAATATCTCAGAATTTGATCTTATTTGTAAATAATTAGTTAAGATGAGGAGTGGGTGGGATCTTAATCCACGATGACTGGCACACAGGGGAGAAGCTTAGGTGAAGTCGGAGGGTGCAGCCGGAAAGATGTGTCCACAATCCCTGGAAACCTAAGACCTGCTGGCCACCAGGCAGGCAGAGGCAACGAAGGCTTCCTTTCCTCACACCTTCAGAGCACCCAACCCTGCCCACACCGTGATTTTGGACTTCTAACCTCCACAACTGTGGGAGGACACATTTCCATGGTTTTGAGCCACCAAATTTGTGGTAATTTGCTATGGCAGCATGAGAGGACTAGGATACCATGCACATCCCCAATCCATCCACCTCTCTGTCTCCACAGCTGCCATTCTGCTCCAAGCACTCAAGTCACCACCATCTTTAGCCACGACAATGGCAATAACCTGCTCCTTTCCAATATACTGCCCAGAAATCAGCCCCCAGTGATCTTGTCAAAGTATAGATCAGATCCTGAGCCTCTTCAAAGGCTTTCTGTTTAACTAACCTACAACTCAAAGCCCTTAGGGCGTCCTATAGGCCTTCATGGCCCGGCCCTCACCCTTGCTCACACTGTGGACCAACCATAGGGGTCTTGGCTCCATTCCTGGAACTCTGCCACGCTGGGTCTTGCCTCAGGGTGACTCCACTTAGCCCTCTCTGTGTACAACCAGCTATTATGTATCTGGTAGGTCCCTGCTCACATTTCATTCCACAGAGAGGTCATCCTTGACAACCTTCTCTAAAGGAATCACCCTCTATCACCTCATTCATTTTCCTGTATGAGTAAGTGAAAGGCTCTTTCCATTTATTCATTTACCTGTTCACTGGCTATCTCCAAAACACGAGGATTTAAGCTCCCCAGAAAACAGGAATGCAGGTCTTTCTTATTTATAACTGTATCCGCAGCACCTAGAGTAGAGCCCAATACACCTGGTGGCCCTGGACATCACCCCTCACCCCGCCCCAGTCTCCGCTGCTATCCTTTCTTCAGGTTGGCAGATGCACAAAGCATGGGATGGTTGTTATGTACTCTACTTGAAGGTGTTCTACTGGACTTCTAGAAATGTCTTCATATGACCCCTTGAAAGAAGCTTACTTAGCTTCCTCCTTCTTCTAGGGATTTAATGACTAATCATTGGCCTGAGGGTACAGAGTGCACAGAAACCATGTGTCCATGATCTCAGAGCACCAGCAGGGTGGCAGTGCTCTTGAGAGTAGGGCAGCACATCTCCCTGTAGCTCTTCAAAAGATGAGCTAACCTGAGGAAGGCTTTGGATGGTACGAAAATTAAATCTATTTGCACAGGCTGTGAAATGTGAGCCTAAGGCACTTTCTATTCCCTAGACTATACGTTTAAAAGAACGAGTCTCTTCCTCCTTCCTGTCCTGTTAGTCTGGCTAACTTTCTACCTCAATGATGCCTTTTCTATTGCTAGCTAACAAAAATGGCAAAATTTAAGATATTATTTGTGGTAGTTTGAGTCTTGACATACTTAGGAAAAGGAGTCAGCAGAAAGATAATGGCAGAAGATAAACCAAAAAGATAGGCTAACCACTGAGGCAAAATCCAAAAACGAAGCTGGAGAAGGGCTACTGGGAGCTCCTTCTTAAGGGGACTTTGACAAGCACCAAAGAGGTAAAGAGAAGGTAACTTTCTTATCTCCGTTCACTTGGACTGCCTTGTCACCCTGCCTCCAAATCTGTTTGGTGTCCAATAAAATAGCTAGCCATAAAGTTCCAAATGAATTTTCCATTAAAAAAAAAAAAAAAAAGCTGAGTGAGCGGTCTGGGGAGTGGGGCATATGGGAATCCCTTATATTTTTTTATGTAGCATTTATGTAATCTAAGTATCTTTAAAAATTAATTTAAAAAAACATTTAAAAAGAAAAAAGCTGACCATACTCGCCAATTTCCTACCCTTTAACATACTCCATGGCAGAAGTTGCTTGTTGTCTACTCCAATATCCATTCTGCCTTTCCTTCTTGATAATAGGATACCTATTTCATCTGGACACACAGATTTGTGGAATAAAAAAACTACACTTACCAGCATCCCTGACTGCCAATGTATAGACAAGTGAATAAAGTCTGGCCAATGAAAATATTATGTAGGACTTCTGAGAAGGCTCATCAAGACAGCTGCTTCAGCAGAAAGGGGTGTGCCATTTTGCCTGTCTCTTTCCCTACCTCCTTTGGCCTGCAACTAAGAAGCAACAGCCAAAGCCCCAGAGGGTACCCTGGACTGTGAGGGTCTCTGAGGATGGAAGCCTATACTCAAACACTGGAGCAGGAAGAGAAGAGCCAGGGTTGTTGGTACACCAGAAAGCTGCCCTAGCAGGCCTGGACTGCTTACCTACACATTTCTGTAAAAGTGAGAAACAAGCCTCTTTATGATTAAGCCATTACCTGCTTTTTTGTTTGCTTGCTTTCTTTTTTTTAATTTGGAGAAAGGGTGGTCTCCATAACTGGAAGTTGAACCTAATATCAACTTGACAAAACCTCAAATAGCGTTCAGAATGCAGTTGCTTTAGAACTTGATTCCTGGCACCTTATGCTCGTGCAAGCTCACAGTTCAGTGCTCTCGCACATGCTGTTCTCCCTGCCTGTACCCTTCCCAATCACTCCTCCCCCATCAGGCTACAGATTCGGCAAAACTCTTCACCTGCTCTTAGGAGTCCCTCTCGCTCCTGTGACTAGACGTCCTCCCGCCAAGGGCTGATAAGACACAGTGTGTAATTCCATCCTGGGACTTTCCAGCCAGCTCTAGAGCCTACATTTAACTGTCTGCCTACCCACCAGACACCTCAGGGAGAGGGATGGTGACTGCAATAGAGGTTCAGAACAGCGTAAGTGCTAGTCGAATGACAGGCTCCATCTAGCCACCTCACAGAGGAGGCAACGTAAGGCGGAAGGCTACAAAAATTAGGGTCTGGGAGCTGGAGAGTTTTGGCAGAGGTCTGAATAACAACACAGTGAGAAACAGGAATGCAGGAACAGAGCCAGCTGAAGGCCCAGCCCAAGTGAGAAGCCCAAAGGCAGGACTGCTTCTCACTCTCTCGGCAGGTTCTCCAGTGTTCCAACACTCTTCCTCCCAGGAACAGGGTACACCCAAGAAAGAACGGGGAAATAGTACCCAAAACAACCTGTGCTATCAAATAGCTAACTTTTTAATGTATGTAGAAGGAAAATTCATTATATAAAACTGGAAGACTTTAATAGACCTTAGTGAATATTTTAATATTTTTGTGATATCGTAAATACCCAAGGCAAAACCATAAAGCTTCTAACAAACATTTGATCTGCATTTGCATTTTACCAGTTCTAACAAAGTTAAAGGGATAAGATCTGTTTTAATTGTACTTTTCCACTGACTGTATGAAATTGACTACAATCACTCAAATGTCTTTTAAAGTAATAAAACATTGGATGGGATTATCCTGCCTGCAGCTGCAGACTCTCCAATCCCTACAATGTTTGCGTAACATTTATGTAATCTAAGTATCTTTTAAAAAATAAACAATTATTATTTAAAAAATAATAATAAAGTAATAAACATTTATCAGCCTTCAAATAGGCATCCTACCTGCCAACCGGAAAAAAGAAGGTAAAATATCAAATGTAGATATAAGAAACTAATAAACAGTGAAAGAAAAAGAAATAAAGAGATGTACTAAGTACAAAGAAAATGATGTAATTAAAATAGGCTCTCTTGTAAAATACCTAACTTGACAATTTCCAAAATGATATCAGAAATCCACACCACTCTTAAAGACACTAAAACATTATAGTAAGAAAAGCCCTCCACCCAAGAAATAATTTTCATTACAGAATGTATTTATCTCTAATCTTATTAGTGAGCCTCATTCTTTACAATTATTTCATTTAATTCCTGAGTAGATTGCCTTCAGTCTAGACTCAAAATTTAGTGAAACTGTATTAAATCCTTGCCAACCCCACCAGCAAAATAATTAGACCTATTAATGTACTGAACATTACTTGAAAAGTCTCTGCTGGCTTTCTTCTCAATAAAGTTCAGAACAAGACCTGGGACTAGCTATCAGAGGTCTTATAAATAGATCTGATTGAATTATCATGATGGGTTTTCCAAACCAAGAAAACTGCTAATAACAATAAAAAATTGGGGTGCTCAAACACAGCTTTTGATATTATTAGACAGAATTTATATGTTATAATAGTACTAACAGCTACCATTTATTGAGTTTCTGCTACCAAAAATTTTATTATTACAAATAATATATTCTTATTATAGACTATTCAGAAAAACATAAAGAAAAAAAAATTTACAGTTGTTAATAATCCATCACCAAAAGAGAGTTGATGGTAATATTTTGGTCTATTTCCTTTGAGTATTTTAATTTTAACTGTATTTGTGTGTGTGTATCACACATCAGTTCTTTTAGTTTTGTATAAACCTAAGGATTGGAATTAACCCATTAAAACATATAACATTAAGAATTTTCTCATGTCATAACTGTAATTTGAAATATTCATTTTAACTTGTTGCCAAATCACCCATTTGACTGACCTATTATTTGGGTACATCTATATTGTTTCTGATTAGTTAAGTATTTAGCACTGATGTGTCACTATGCTGAGATTTATATTCACCACTTCATTGAATCATTACCAGTAAGGGAACAATGCCAATTAACTCATTTTAAATATTAGGAAAATGAGAATTAGGTAATGTAATTTGCCAAGGGTAACACCACTAGTAGGTGACAGAGTGAATATTCAAACCTGGGTCTGCTTAATAACAAAGTTTGTCCTCTTAGAATAGGCACAGAAGCAATTAAAAAATAAAAATAAAAAAGTGACATGGCATAGAAATTGGAAACATGGCTCCTACTGTGGGCTCTGGAAACAGATTTTCTAGCTCATACCAAGAGTGTCTTAGAATCAGCAGGACCCTAAGTTACAAAGAGATGGAAAGAATAGATGGCCATCAGCTACGAGAAAAATAGGTGAATGTTTTTTGCAAATATGCATCAGAATTTTAATAGACAAGCTAAATAATTCCAAGAACTTCATTCATTCAGTAACTTGGGAGCAGTTTCTTCCAACTGGCAACTATTTACTCTAGCAGCCTCTTCAGATATAAGTCTCAAAGCAAGACCCTTACCAGACACTAGCATGAGCAGCGGAATCTGGAAGTTCTCCAGCCACACTAGTGCATACTGTGAAGAGGAACGCAGGATAACAACAAAGCAGGCGATTCACCTTTGACCCTGCCCTTGCTCCATGGCAGCAGCTACAAAAGGAAACCCAGAAACCTGCAAATTTCTTCCCCCCTCACCAACAACCAGCCCAGGGGCAATGGATCAATGTATTAAAAATCTCACTCTGGCCTTCCTAGTTAGCCAAAAAACCAGATGAGCAGTGAAAGGAAGCATGCCAAAACAGAACAAAAAGCAGCCTGCAGGTGTCTGAGGCCAGGGGAATACGTGCCCGATGCGAGCCAGCAGGCAGCCCCGCTGCGTCAGGACACTGGCCATGCACAGGTAAATCGACCAGTAGGACAGCTGCTCCTGATGGGGCCAGTGAGAGGAGGACTGAGATGTGACCACTGCAGCTGGACATGTGGAAATCAGTCATACCCTTGACAGGGCTGAGTGTCAGGGATGAAAAGCTCAGTGTGAAGGGGTTCAAGAGTGAAGAGGAATGTAGGAGGTGAACTCACAGAATACAGAGAACTCTTACAAGGAGGTCTGCTGCTTAGGAATATAGATAAATGAGAGCAGGGATGAACTAGAAAAGATAAGGGAGTTTGGTTCTGTTGTTAAGTGATGAATGATATTAGAGTTTGATTATAGGTGTTGGAATAATCCAGTCAGGCAGAGAAATAATTGATGGCACAGAAGAGAGGCGGCCAGTTCAGAAGCAGCCAGCTGAAATGAATAGGATTAATTGCACAAATGGAGGCTTGGCCTTAGAGAACAGCACCCTAATTCAACCACAGTAAGAGGAAGGGAGAGAGAGAGTGTGAGCAGACATGCAGGCAGGCCAGCAGGTTTACTGGTGGGAGGAAGAAGACGTTTTATTTTCTCAGTGAAATACAGAAGTCATCACCTGATAATGAGTGAGCAGGATTACTGGAGGTTTGAGGAGACAGAAGGTATTGAGTATTCAGCTAAGAAAGTGAGAGGGAAAATGGAATAGAAGAACATGGCAGATTCTAGGAACAACCAAGGGCCATAGCGGTTAGGGATCCCAGGTGTAGAGAAAACCCACGAGCATGGTTGGGTCAAGACTTTCTTAATTAGCAAATGGTGTCAGAGCTTCCTCTTCTGCCCCGTGGGGCATATCCCCTCCTTCCTTCCTTCCTTCCTTCTTCCCTCCCTCCCTCCCTCCCTTCCTTTAACCCTCTCTTCTAGAACCAATCTTATTCTATATACTTGTTTAACCATTAAACTATAAGTTCGTTTAGGCAGGAACTGTCTTTCACTGATGGTCCTATGTTTGCACCCAATACAGCTACTTACTTCAGGGTCATAATTAGTTGGTGGCAAGATTGTGAACACTCTTGACCAAATTAAGAACGTATGAGGCATCTTGAATTCCCTGCTCTCCCTTCATGCCCCATATTCATTCTAGAATCAACCCATGCTAATATTACTGCTTAAACATTTCTGGAATTTCTCTATCACCCTGTAGGAAACAACAAGTCAAGAAAGCCACCTTCAAGAGAAGCTAGATTTGCCAGCGCATCTCTCTATCACTGGATTCACCACAATGCATGAGCAAAGTCTACCCTTGCATCTACTTTCCCCAGTGGTCTCTGAGATGTTCATTTCTGCAGTCCCAGCACTTAGCAGTTATTGGCACATAATGCTGAATAAATGCTTGCTGAATAAGTCAATTATCAAAACTGAGGTCCTTTTTTAATACTTTTCTAATGGAATGAAAGCTAAGAAAAAACTTATTTATTGCATAGTCTTTAAAAAAAAAAAAAGGAAGGTAAGCATACTGAATTATAAATTCTTTAACATCAAGTACCTTGAATTTTCTTCGTCTTTTCTAACCCATGAAACTCAGCAGTTTGACCCATTTAACAGGCACTCAAAAGCACTTCCAATCTGGGGTGTTCTGGAAAACTGAGCCCTAGAGTCACAGCACTGCTGTGATAACTCTCAAAATTTTAAATTCACAAATAGACAAAAGGTACAGAATTATCTTAATATTTAATACTGCTAGCGGGCAATGTCAAAAGATTGATTTTAAAAAAAATAAACTTCCTACCATGAGAAAACTCCACAATGTAAGCTCTAAGCCCTCCAGCGGGCACACTCACATTACCCCACCTCGAGAAAGCACCCAGGACGGAGCAGGCACTCACCAGCATCAGGTGAGTATCGCCAGGCAGCCACACCGCATATCCTGTCCAGAACATTTCTGACTGCTCCCCAATCCATTTGTGATAACAAAAGCAACTGAAAAGAACTCAAATAAAAGCAACAACAAAAGAAAGGCACACCAATTTGCCAAAAACGAGTTAACACCATCTTGTCTGTTCGACTATCACCTAACATGAATGAGGAAGGAAAAGAAAAAGAAAATAAATATGAATAGTCTTATAAACAACCACATTTCACATTATTTGAGTGCTATGGGAAACACAAAAGAGCAAATGAGAGATGTTCTTAGTATGGCTATACAAATTATTCTCTTAACCACACTGTTAAACTTCCAGATCCTTGAATTAGGAAGATCCTATCACCTACACCGGATTTATACTGAAAATGAAGACTGTTGGAAGTAACAATGGTCAATTCCTTTTAAATAAGGTAGAACTTAGTTCACAAAAAATATATGCAAGGAAGGACATGAAAGCAAATGATGGTAAAGATGGTTCCTTTAAAGAATAAAACACTCTCTGAGAATAACTGATATTCACCCCTGACATAGCCGTAACAAGAACACCAAATACATAGTACGAACGCTTTTTACTCAAACACAAACTTCTGCAGCTGTAGCAGTTTGGCATTATTTATGAATTCCAAAAATAGATACTGGATTATGCTTGTAAACTGGTCTGTTCCTCTGGGTGTGACTAAATTATGATTAGGGCTTTGACTGGGCCACGTCAGTAAGGTGTTGAGTCCCAGCCCCTTGGTGGGTGGGGACTCACAAATAAAAGACATGGCAAAGGACAGAGTTGGAATTTTGATGCTGGAGTTTTTGAGCTGCAGCCGCAGGAAGTAAGCACACAGAGAAGCTTGGTTGTGAGGAAGGAGAGAAGGCCCCGGGAAAAGAGACAAGCTGTTCGTCTGACAATTCACAGCTGGCCTTGTGGAGAGAGGCAAAGCCCAGAGAGCCTCATAGTCTACAGCTGACCTGGTGGAGGAAACAGAGGAGCTGAGTCCGGAAAGAAGGAAGCCAGGGGAAGAGAGGGAGCCAGGAAGCCTGAACCCTGGCAGACACTGGCAGCCAACTTGCCCCAATACATGGCCATAGACTTTGGTGAGGGAAGTAACTTATGCTTTATGGCCTGGTAACTGTAAGCTTCTACCCCAAATAAATACCTTTTATAAAAGCCAACCAATTCCTGGTACTTTGCATCAGCACCCATTTGGCTGACTCATCCAGCAACTATTGCTTGCAGGTTGCTTTCTGTATCATACTCACTAATATTTTAATAATGAAGTTTACAGAGGCACAAAATCCTGGACCCCTGACCAAGAAGGCAGCAGCACATGGGGTGAGCTTCACGCTCTGTGACACAGGGCACTAGCTCTCCAGCAGTGAAGAGCATTCCATATCCATGCTGCTTTTCAGCTGTGGCACATCTCAGTACGGTGGGTGGGCAGGAGAAGATTCCTTTTTTTAAAGATTTATTTATTTATTTATTTATTTATCCCCCCCTTGCTGCTTGTGTTTTACTGTGTCCATTCGCTGTATGTTTCTTCCGTGTCTGCTTATCTCCCCCTTGCTGTGAGGTCCTGCTGCATCAGCCCACCGCGCCGCGCGGGCCGGCCTGCTCTCACAAGGAGGCCCCGGGAAGCGAACCCAGGGCCTCCCTCATGGCAAACGGGGGCTCTATCGATTGAGCCACACCCGCTTCCTGCTGTGAGGTCTTGCTGCATCAGCCTATTGCACAGCGCGGGCCGGCCGGCCTGCCCTCACAAGGAGGCCCCAGGAAGCGAACCGGGGCCTCCCATATGGTAAACGGGAGCTCCATCCATTGAGCCACACCCGCTTCCCGGAAGATTCCTTTTTTGACTTAGAGAATCACATCAAAATGCTTTTGTCTTTATTCACAATTAGTTGCTGTTATTCAGTGACCTTCAAAAGAGCTAAATACAATGAGAAATATGTTTTAAAGTTATGTTATTGGCATGTATTGAATAACGACTGTCAGAATTAGAGAACAGCCACATGGGTGTAATCTATTCCTCATTCATCCAGAGAATGCCATAAACACATGTGATATTCCTCTGTGCTGTACTCTGGATTTGGGTTTCTGATTTAGCCAAAATTTGTTAATACATACACACATATACCCACACACACATATATGGAGGAAAGCAGTTGCTGAATTAAAATGTCTGCGTTTAAAATGAGCTCTACTGATTTTAGTCAAAGCAAGGAAAGTATTACCCTGAAGAAACTTCTTTAGATAGCCTAAAAACAAACCATCATGTAGCCATTTTACACTCATAAGGAAAAAAAACTCAAATTTAAATATATAAACATATACTAAGTATGAATTATGTATACAAAGTCTAACACAGGAAATAAATACCACAATGTCTGAGGTACTAAGAAATTAAAATGACTCAAAATGTAGCATGCAAATTTAACTTATCTACATGTTTGGAATAGAAGGACTCATTTCTACAAGCCACGTGTGGGAGCACTTTGCCCACCAGCAGCTCAAGCATGGCACTACACCATGCAGAAGAAATGTTTTCTGCTGTTGTGATTTCCTATCACAAATGCACAGCTGAAGTGTGGACACAGGCGGCCTCTCCAAACCTGGGCAGGATGGGGCAGAAACCCAATCCGTGCAATGATGTCAGGAGCCACTTTCCATTTCTTAACTGGGTTACTATAACAAATTACACTTCTAAAACTGCCACCTTACATATACCTCCTATTCACTTAAAAAAAAAAAACTATGAGGCAATACATATACTGTCCAATTAAATGCAGGATATAACTGATAGTGGTCACCAGCCTATGGCAGCCCATCATCCCAGGTCTCTAAACTTCAGAGGCCCTTGAGGGCATATCATTGGCTTTACAATGGTCTGCAAAAGTACACTGTATGAAATGCTTCGAGGTCAGACCTAAAATAACTCCTGTCCATCACTGCACTTTTCTGTAGCATTTCCTACATTTTAAATTCTCTTCACTGGCCGGAAAGCACCTTCATGGGAATTTGAACACATACAGCTCTCAAAACAAATGAACACCTTAAATAGTGGCATAGTAATTTTAATATTAATTTATATCTAAGTGCCGTAGTGAGTTAAAGACTTCCACAATTTACTTTGCTTTTTGTATTTTATAAAACAAAAACAGTACAGTAAAAGTTAGTCTTTTTACCTGCAAATTTATTACATGTATTTCCTACATTAATTAAAGATTCGGTCAAGTGATTTTTAGGGATAAATGCGAACCAAAAAGCCAAATAAAGAAAAGTGTGTGAGCTATTCATAAGATGACTTAAGAACATAAACTCCATCAAAATAAGGGAAACTAGAGCAGAAATGACCTCTAGTAGATTCTGTATCAATCCATCAGGCAGATGTGCAGTAGAAAAGACAACAGGATGATAGAAAAGAGGCCGAAGTTTCTTCTCTGCAACTCCTGGTCACAGAGAACTGGAAATCCAAACTGCTGAAAGAGCAAATGCCACATGAGATGTTCACCTGTGATGTGCTTCTCCTACAAAACAGCACAACCCAACTCCACAAGCCGCAATCCCCAAAACCAATCACTCTGCTGATGTATCAGCCAATATGGAAACACTCCAATCTGAATGCAAGATACTTGCTGCAAAATCACGTGTAAAATGAAAATTCACCCCCAACATAATTAACATAAAATAGCAATGAGATTTTTTTCAGAGATAGGTTTGTAGAACATAAATATGTAAGCGAATCAATGAGTTTCTTAGTAAACTTACTAGAGTAAAGGGAAAGGAACATAACAGGGCTTAGGTCTATAGAAAAGCAATCCCTTATTATTTTTATCTAGGTCATAAATTATATCCATAATTTTATAACAAGCTTGTATTTTTATTGACAAGGATATCAATCAGAGGTCAAAATCATTTAATATATTTGCATGCTAAAATGGCACATACTTTCATTAATTTATAAATATTATGTATTTATTAGAATAATACTCTGCATATTGAAAAAAAATTTTAATAGCTTGGTATTCTCTACATTTTACTTTTACTACAAGCCATAGGTAGAAATAATTGCTTTTTCTTTCTTTTTTTTTTTTTTCTTTTTCTTAAGGTACCGGGACTGGGAATTGAACCTGGGACCTCACATACAAGAAGCTAGCGCTCAACCATTGAGCCACATCAGCGCCCCTGAGTTGATTTTTTCATTTGTTTGCTTGATGTTTGTTTTTTGTTTGTTTTTAGGAGGCACCAGGAACCAAACTCGGGACCTCCCATGTGGGAAGCAGGCGCTCAACCGCTTGAGCCACACCTGCTCCTCTGCTTACTGAATTTTATGGTTATGAATGTAGGCAACAAATGCCATATATAATTGTTTCAATATTCAGTTAAAAAATATAAATAAAATATATACCACTGAATTTTAGATTCAACTAACTTTTATACTGAGTTGGGCAAGCATTAAAGAGGTATTGTTATGTTTATTTTATTTTAAGTTATTTCACCTAGAGAAAGCACTTAGATCCCCGTGTCTCTGTATAATGCATTTGTGCTTACTGGAATTAGCAAAATATTCATCACTTGTTGCAAAAAGATGTCAAACTTTGAATTAAAAGAAAAACAATTTCAAAAAATATTGTGATAAAGTATTAATTTGTGAGTATACCTAAATTAGTAAGAAAAGATAGAATAGAGCCTTAAACATCAGGAAATGAGTAAGAAAAAAGTTTCAACAACAATTTATTAAAATGAGCAAAAGTTTAAGATGCAGAGAAAATTGTTCACGTGTAAGTCCTCAGATGTCTTACTTCCAATGGACTTAGGCGAGGTGAGAAAAAAGAAGGAATTAGAGATATAAGAAAAGCCCAGAATTCAGAGGTGGCATTCTGAGATAACACAAAGAATACCATACTTACATTTTCTTACATTCTGATGACTGGAGAGAAAAATGAAGGGAAAACAAAAGTCCTTTTTGCAAATATAATAATGAAATGAGTCAAATTTTACAAATGTATATATATACAAATAAATACATATATTATATATTAAAACAAAGATCATACAGTAGAAAAATATTAAGATATGAAAAAATAAGAAAAAGTAATTATTAAAAATGAGACAATTAGATTAAGAAAATAAACCACCAAATGAATTCCCCAAGCTGAGGTGTACTAAGTTGGAAAAATTCTCCTACAAGAAGTAGTTAGTACCCAACTTCTTATGGCAAACTTGGGACTAAGTCTCAAGAAACAGACAGTCAAGAGAGCAAGTCAAAATATGACAGGGATGATAACTGACCCAGAAGCTTTTTGATTGTTAATTTCCATAAATAAAAACTGCCATAACTAATGAAATCTTAAGTTGAGAAGGAAAATTCCACTCAGCTTTTTCACAAAGTAAACCTGATGGAAGGTAGAATCAGAAGGTTGACCTCAAACTCAACATCTACCAAAGTAATTATAAATACATCAAAATGCAGTAATTACCTAGAAGCCAAGAATTTGCTTTAATTGACTAAATCAAGGAAAAGTGGCAGAATACCAACTAGTCCATACAAGAGTTACCAGTACATCCCACAACTTCCAATCAAGAATTTACAGAACAGTGAGTATGAAGATGCTTATGTCCCAAATGCAAAGGATTTGTGTGGGGAGTAAATGTAACAGTTTTGGATATGTACTTGGACAACATGTAAAGAACTCCAAAGCGTTACAGGGACGCACAGAACACTATTGGTTTAGTTTTGCTTGTATAGTAAGAAAGCAAGATGATCAAAGAGCTATATTTTGGCAATAACTTATTTAACACAATGAACTAAAAATATTTAAATATTAAATAGAGTCATGCCACAAAGTCACAGGATGAGAATGAAATAAGACCGTTTATGTACAATACTAGGCAATAGACTAGTTAAAAACACAGGTTCTGGACCTAGACTTAGTTCAAATCTTGATTATAATACTGTCAAAGTGTTTGAACTTAATTAACTTAACTTACTAATCTGTGCAGTAAACGGCAGGCACTAACGGTACCAGCAGTTACTAGGGCTGATCTGTTGAAATGTGCTAATTTCACTGATGCCCTCAGAACAGTGCTCACTGCGCAGTGAGTACTTGACAAGCAGTAAATATTGCTGCTGCTGGTGTGTTTTGTGTTTTTTTTTAAATGTAGAAGTAAACACACACAAAAATCTGGTCAGTGTAATAACAATGGAAACTCATGGTATTCAACAACTATTTGGTTACTAATTTGAAAAAGAACATTTTATTCATATCTTTAAACCTCAAAATACAATACATTCCATATTTGTCTGTTTTGGAAGAAACAGAAGGAGGAACCAAGAAAAATAAAAAGGAATTGGCTTCCTTTTAGAGAAGGGGTAGGAATATGGAAGAGAACATAAGGATGAAGGCAAACAGGACTCTAGATGGCCTGGGCACAGATGACCGGTACACTGCTTTTTTAATGTTATCTGTAAGTTTGACAATTTCATAATAGAAAGTTGGGAAAAAATTTTAAAAGGAAATGTGGATAATAATATCTAACTTTTAAAAATTAAATCATGTTTTCCAGGATAGAAATGCTTATTAACAGAGAAGATCTTCATTTATATAATTCATTTATTTTAACTCAAGAGTAGAATTTATATTGTTATATTTTTAGTTCTGGCCTTTTATTTCTTGAATCCTATTACATGAGAAGGATGTTCGGAATAAAAGACTAATTAATCACGGTTTCTCTACACTATGATGTTTTGGTTTACTATACATTAAACAAGAAATACCTCCTTTGGCATAACAAATTCATGAAGGTTAAATGAAGAAAGCACAAAGGGTGCTACAGAAACCAATGATGATTTATTTAATTAAGGCACAAGATTAAAACCAAATGGTTTATTAAATTGTAAAAACAATAATTGTTTATATAATCAGACCATATCTTTTTTAAGAGAAGTTGTAAAAAGGCCATCTTGTTTTTAGAAAACTATTCCCTAATACTCTCTGGCTTCATAATAAAAGAAGATTTTTTGTTTGTTTCTTTGTTTTTGAGTTTGTAAAATATTATCCAGCATTGCAATGAGGGCACTGGAAACTGTGATAGAAAAATAACGTCTTATTGATTGCTTTTCCACAAAATCAAATAATTTACTGGGATGGTACCTCTAAATCAATCTTTAAAAATAGTTTAAATAAACATAATTTAGGATTTTTAAAATTAGTGCCAATTATTCAAAAAAATAGGGTATAGGCTGCCGTATGAAATTCCCTTAATGCTACTCAAAACATGTTTGTAATAATACAAATAGAAATCAAATATTCCTATTATAAAGTGAAGAACTTTGCGAACTACAAATCCAATGCAGCTAATGGAACACCTGCCACTTGAATCACTTATTGCCATAATATTCCATCGTGTCAATACACCACAGTTTGTTTATCCATTCATCTGTTGATGACCCAAGGAGTCCATGGACTCCTGGTTGAGAATCCCTGATCTACAGGAAGTAAATGTGGAAGTGTTCAGCTCCTCCTCCTTGAAATCATAAGAAAATGGAAAGTGAGATCGACTGAGACTTGGGCGAATGAGAGCATTCTTTCTCCTGGCTTAGAATAGTTGAGAATGCAGATAGGTGAATCTTGCAACAAATTATTTTCCAGTATGCTTAAAAACAAGCAAAGAAACAAAAACTTGGGTAAGCTCACTCTTAGGTAAGGCATAGATCTTTGTCATGAATTTCAGTATTTCTTATCAATTCTTTTTTATTACATTGGTCTCATTTAGCAGGGATGTCATCCGTTAATAATAGTCCATGACGATGGACAAGGCAAGGTCTTCAACAAAAATTGTCATCACTCTCACTATCTATCTATCTGAATTAAGAACACTTGAATATTGACCAAATGCCTTGTGTTTAATGCCATGCTTTTCTCTTAAAAAACATAGCCACAAACCAGGAAAGCACTACCCCAGGGTCATGATACCTTGCTTTTACAAAGGCTTTTCTAGTCACACTGGTTGCTGTGGAGCCCCAGTGAATTTCACCTTTGTGAGTACATATACAGGATGGGTGACAAGGATGCCCTTCTTTGGTTAAGTGAGAGAAAGGCAATTATGTGAAATAGGATGTGGTTAAAGAGAACCGGCATGTGCTTCTATCTCAAGAATGTTCTTCCACAGATCAAAAATAAATAAATAAATAAATACATGGGGTTAAGGATCAGGAACTCACAACTTTAGACTCTGTATACATATTTTTTCTTTTCTGCCTTTTTGAGAGGTCACTACTATAGAGAATGTTACTGATGAGAAGGAGAATGCTGAAAGGAGTTACACCTCCAGAAAGGTCTTCACATTGGTTCAAGTGAGAGATGATGGTTTGGATTGAGGTGAAAGGAGTGGTCAGATCTGTGATAAATTTTGAGGGTAGAGCTGATAGCACTTGCTGGAGGATTGATGGTATGTGAGATAGTAAAAGCGAGAAACCAAGAATGGAGTCAACTCAGTCAATGATGGTCCCTTTTCCTGAAACAGAGAGGAATGAGAGAAACAGATTTCGGGTTGTCCTTGAGAATCAAGACAGCTTTGAGATACCTATCAGAAATTCAAGTGGTAATGTTGAGTAGGGTGTCATACTTCTAATTCTGGACCTAAAGGCAGAGGCCAGGTCTGAAAGTTCATTTCAAGAGACGTCAGCCTCTAACTACAGTCTAAGCCACTGAAACTGGGAAATCCCTACTGGCAAAGGTCCAGTAGAGACTACAAAGGGAATGAGGATCAAGCCTTTGGCAATCTATTTAGAGGTCAGCATGATGAAGAGGAAGCTGCTGTGGAATCGGAGAGAGCAATTAGTAAGAAAATTAGCGGAGTGTGGACACGGCGAAACTAAGCAACAAAAGTGTTTCAAGAAGGGACTTATTTGGGATAAGTATTATTAGTAACATGAAGGCAGATAATTTGGTATGTTTTATTCAAACATTAAAGAAGATTTTTTTAACTAATTTAATTTCACTCTCTCATGTGCTGAATGGTATTCTTAGACTCCATTAAGATTATGCAGTTATTTCATGTGTGTTTTAGAGCTGGATAGTACTATACAATTATATCCTGCACTTGGTTTAAACTACGTGCACATAGAGAAAAAAGCAAAGAATTCAATTTGGTCAAATACTATGTTTCCATTCATATCTCTGGTTAGATCCAACAAGTATGGTTCACGGTTTTATTTTTCCCAGTCATATTAATTTTAACTTTAAATTGCATTTCCTTTATTTTCTGTTCCCCGTAGTTTTGATGTTCCCTTTGTGTGTGGCTTCACAGTCAGTTGGTTTTTTGTTTGTTTGTTTTCCTTTTAGGTTATTCACCTTTATCTTTACATATTACGCTATTAAGTTTCTTCTGTAAACCACAGAGCATTTCACTCCTGTTTTTACTTCTCTCTTCTCTTTGAATGAAGCAATGCAGCTAAGTCTTTGGGAGCACAGCCATCATTTCAGACTGATCTTGCTTTGCCCCTTAGCACTGCCACGTGGTCACTGTGAGACCTTGGACAGTAGCTCAGGTTCTGTGTGTGTGAAAGGAAGTAAAAAGGAATATTATCTCAGAAGGTCGTGGTCTTTAAATGAGATATTATAGATGGTGTGTCTACCAGATAGCAGACTGCTCAGTAAATTGTGTTCAAGGCCGTCCTTAATCTGGTCCAAATTTACCATTTTAAATCCCATCTCCCTTCACATAATCTTATAGAACAGCCAAATTGTGATTTCCCACAACATTATTGTTCTTTTTTTTTTTTTTTTTT
>JAQZBX010017572.1:0-35431 GCA_029593785.1 Cabassous unicinctus | reverse complement strand
TTATAGGAACTATATTTGAGTACACTATTGATGTTAATTTGACATCAAATCAAATGATGTTTTTATAGATTTCAGATGTCAAATTCAAGTACTATGGTAATTCCAAAGAAGATAGGAAAACTATATACATAAGGAAATGATTAGACATTCAAAATGATGCAATACAAAAAAAATATGAAAGTAGGCATTTTCAAAAGAATTATGGGACAAAGAAGTTATAAAAGGGCAAAGATTATATAGCAAAATGACAGAAAATATGTGATCAGTAATTACTATAAAAGCAAATGAATTAAACTCTTCAGTTGAAAGGCATAGAATGGCAGAACGAATGAAACAAAATGAGCCAACTATACAAAATACTCACAGTAAAGTCAATGATATGAGAAAATTGAAGGTGAAAAGGTGGAAAAATATTCAGCTCAGTTACTCATTTTTTCAATGGTATAGTTTGTGAAGCTATATTAATATGAAATAAAACAGACTTTAAGTAAAAAACTGTTACAAGAGACAAAGGAGGGAAATATACTGATAAAGGTGTCAATTCAACAATAATAAACAACAATTATATATATATATATATATATATATATAAAACATCAAAGATCCAAAATATATTATGCAAATTTGACACATATGAAGCAAGAAATAGACAGTTTTTCATTAATGGAAGAATTCTTCAAAATCCCACTTTTAATAATAGTTAGAACATATTGAAAGAAGTTCAATAAAGAAGTAGAAGATTTGTTTCATAGTATAAACCAACTGGATCTAAAAGACATACACAGAATACATTACCCAATGAAGGAAGAATATATTTCTATACTGCCCATAGGTCATTATATAAGATAGATTATATATTCATTTATAAAATGTCTCAATAAATTTAAAAGTATTTATATCATACAATACCACAATGGATTTAGGCTTGAAAGCAAAACAGAAGGAGAACTGAGAAATCAAAAGCACATGGAACTTAACATAAATCTTTTAAAGAATCCATATGTCAAAAGGAAATCATAGGAAATATTGGGAAATATTCCAAGGTGAATAAAAATGACAACAGACATACTAAAAACTATGTGACACAGCAAAGTCAGTGCAAAAAGGGAATAAAAAATAGCTCTAAAAATATTTGAAGAGAAGAAATATCCCAAGTTGAAGATGTAAAATTCAAACTAGAGAAATTAACATAAGAAGTTTAAACCAAATTCAAAAAGCCCAAAAAGAAGGAAATCATAATTATAATCATAGAAATAAATGAAATAGAAAATAAAAACCCAAAAGATAGTTCTTTGGAACATCAATAAAATTGACAAAACTTTCACTAGGCTGACAAAGAAGAAAATAGGGAACAAATCACTAAAATGAGAAATGAAGGGGCGGCAGTGCTGACTGCAAAGAAATAAAAAATGTTCATGAAATAATTCTATGAACAGCTGCATGCCAAAAAATTAGATAACCTAGGTGAAATGGACAATTTGCATGAACACCAAACTATCTTCACTGACTCAAGATGATCTCAACATAACAGTAACAATTAAATAGATAGACTCAGTATAAAAACCCTCCAAAGAAAGGGCTGTTGTGTTAAGTCCCACCCTAATCCATCATAACCTTATCTTAACTTGATTACATCTGCAAAGACATTGTTTCCAAATAAGGTCACACTTTACATGTGCTGGGTTTAGGATAACAATATATCTTTTGAGGGCCTACAAATCAACCGGTAACACACTTTATTCCACACAGCTTCTCTTTTACTTCAGATGCATAAAAGTAAAGCACTTATAAGGTATTGCGCTATTTTTTTTAGAAGAAAATGAATACGGTGTGAAGCAAATTGTCAAAGTTATTATTAAGAGGTAATTCCTCCCCATTGAAACAGAAGAAACAGGATCAATGCCTCTTTCCCATACTCCCATCTGATGGCTGTTCCACCCTTTTACTACTGCACTTCTGAGTGTCATTCTAGGAGAACAAATTAGTCTTCTCAATTTAAATCAGAGAAAACTCATAATGGGCAGATTTTCCCCCTTATTTTAGCTTCAATGCCTCAGTGCATAAAAAGGTGAAAGTTCAATTAATATTGCATGGAATTCCTTAAAGTTGTTCAGCAGCATAAACCAGGTGATTTATACTGTATTTCTATGTGATCACATGCCTTGAAAAAGTTTCAGTGAAACTCACAGAACAGACACAATCCATTATGATTTTCCCTTAATAATTACTCAGAAGGGAAATTAAGAACAAGGATGAAACCCTCCTTCAGGAAATGATCAAAGAAATCTAATTCTTATCTTGTCTATTTGTGCTTTTGAAATTGTTGGGTTCTCTCAGTTTCTACTGCCTGGAAGGTTTCTCATGCAGAATAGGAACAATTCTTTCAGGGATTCACAAATATATGTATTGCTAAATATCTCATTAGCCACAAAATTTTCCAATTACACAAACAACCACAGCATCGTCTCCTACACACCAAGTGTAGAACACTTGAGTAAATTTGGACTAAGGAAAATTTGTATGCTGTATGCATCATAATAATAAAGTGACCAAAGATTGTGTCTAAGGGAAGGAAAGTAAATTGAGAAATTCTTCTACATTACTGCTTTACCATGATGTGTTTCTGGAGGTCATGACCTGGGAACCTAAATTTAGTTCACAGAATTTGCTCAATAAATGCTTGCTTATGAAAAATGTTTGCCATGTTTGGTGAAAAATAATGACCACTATATAACATCTATAATCTCTAGAGAAGGCCATTGATTTTTTATTCCTTGTTCCTGGTTTGGGAAACTTGCAAGAAGCAAATATTATAACCAGATTTAATTTCTGGTGCTTTAATTTTCCTTTCTGCATAGTCATAGCTTCTGTAATCTCACTTTCCTTTTAAAGCCTATGTTTCCAGTCTTGAAAGACCAGTTTTATCACAAACATCTGAATTCTCCTTGTTTGTGATTCATTCCTTACTGTCCCACTTCTTTCAGAAAGCCTCATTATATTTTCTGTTTTATTCATTTTCCTCTGCTACATGGCAAGCTAATGAGAACTGTATGCTTTGCAGTCTTCTATGGCCCAGAGATTTCTGTTTTAATCTTATATATTCTATCCTATGGGATTTCCCCTCCAATAGTTAGGAAAATGTATGATCTGTGTATCTTAGCAGGTACTTTTCAAACAATCGGCCCAATTTTCCCTCCCAATTTAGATATTCTCTACGTGGGATTTTTCTCCTATTTTTCTAACATCTGTACTAGGCTCATTTGCCTTTTCTTTTTTTAACTTTTTCTGCATTTTCTTTCCTCTTCTTTTAATAAAAGTTGTTAATCCATTAGTTTAGGTTTATTTTCTTGGCATTCAGGTGATACCTTGCAAAACTACAATTTCTACTTGAACTTGAAATTACTACAGTAGTTCATTGAATCTTTTAACCTGAATCAAAATTGCCTGCTTTTCTGTAAACCATCATCTTTCCAGTTGCAGTCTCTAGAGAGGTTCCCATCAGGTTTTACTTAGAAGATGCTTCTCAGTTCCATCCTGCAAACTTCTACACACTGGTAAAATAAGACAGTTGATTCTCTGCCATATTGACTCTTCACTTTAGTCATATTGACATTAATCAACTTATCTAATTAGTTTTCATCTCTACCTTTTCTCATACATCTTTAGGAAAATTTAGACATATCTGCCCTTATAACTTTTATATATATACTTATCATGTTCATGAAAATCTCATTTTGTAATTTGAATCATCCCATCTGTCCTTTAAAGGCCCAAGCTTTCCTTTAAAAAATAGTATCTGTTTGTTTATCTTAATAGCTCTGTCTTCCTTTCCTTTTTATTCTTTTTTATTCCAATAGAAAAAAAAAAACAAAGTACATAACAAAAACAGAGAACCCTAATTTAAACAATGGACTATAGTTAATAATATAATTATAAAAATGTGCTTTTATCAATTGTAACAAACCACACTAATGCAAGGTGGTAATAATTGGGTCGTATATGGGAATCCTGTATTTTATGCATGATTTTTCTGTAAATGCATATCTTCTCCAATTAAAAAAAATAAGTCAAATCACACTTTCAAACCACTATGTGTGTTCCTTGATTTCATCAGTAAATAGAATTCTAAGGAACATTCCTTAGAATTCCCTAGCACATTCCTTCTCAACTTCTGCTTTATAACTTAATTTTCAATAACTTTATTAAAATACTTGTTATTTTATTTTATAAAGATGATATATTATCTGTATTGAAGCCAACAATTCATTTTACAAATGATCTGAATAAAATTTACCCTTGCTTTGTGAGTAAAAACAGTCTGGAGTAAATATAAAGGATTTAACGAAAGATATTCTTTGGTATTTTTTCCCCATATTCTCCCTGTTTTCCCCAGCCCCATTGCTTGGTGACCTTACATTAACTTTCTGTTTCTTAGGTTTTGCTATTTCTAGACATCTAGGTGAAATCACACAATATTTACCCTAAATGTGTGTCACTTTTTTCATTAGAAATGAATTTTGATTTTTATTTAGGGCTCCCAACTCTCTAGTCCATAGTTTCTGATGGAAACAATTGAAATGTCCATTGACAAGTGATTTCAGAATAAAATGTGATACATAAACACAATAGAATATTATTCTTCCACAAGAAAAAATGAAATTCTGAGACATGTTGCAACAAAGAAATAACTTGATTTTTATTTTAATGTAGCATATTCTGAATGCAATGGATAACTGCCTGCAAAAATGTTGGTAAGAATGGCAGAGATGGTTTTATGACATCATGGGAAAACTCAAATTTCTAAACATTTGTCAAAAACAACTGGTTGAACAGATGTTAAACTGTGTTAGGTTATCAGGTATTGAAATTATGGGAAAGTTGTAAAATATGATTTTGAAAAATCCTAAAATTTATTTTAAATACATGCTGAGGTTGAGTGTCATAAAACTATCTGCGACTACATTCTGAGAAGGGATCTGTGGTTTTCACCTGACTGGCAAAGGGATCCATGAAACAAAAAAGGTTAAGAAGCCCTGTTTTACAGGCTGTCAAACTCAGCTGGACGTGTGAGACTGGAAGTGTGTGTTTTTCTTTTGCCTCTTAGGTAGTTCCCAAATACCCTTGTGGAAAAAATATATACTCCAGCTTTCACCCTTCCAATCATCATCCCATATGAGACAAGAGGAGTATATCCAAACACAACTAAATCTAAAGCAGAGCTGGACTGACACACAAATCTACCATTGAGAAATAGGTTTTCATTGAATGCCTTGAAAATTTTTCACCATAGCATAACTAACCAGAAGCCTGATAAACAGTGAAGATTATTCCAACCACTCAATTCTGATTTTAAATGCTGTCTGTTCTTTATTCGACAGTGCTAGTGTGCATATTCTGGAAAGGATAACTCATAATAATTGAGGAGGCATAGACTTTTATTCCCAGTGTATACAGTGTCTTGTTTTTTAATAGATTCCTTAAATCCAATGAGAAATGTGAACATACTTCATAAATTAATTAGATTACTTATGAAAGTTCTATCATTTTTACACAAATGAGTAAGAAAAATATTAGACAACAGACCAGAATTTTAGTCCAGTGATAATACCTGCATTGCGTGATATGGAGTGATTCAGATGAACTCTTTTCCTTTATTGTTTTTTATTTTCTAAAGCTGAAGAGAAGCCATTGGAAGATTACTGAACAGAAGAAGAACGTGATAATATTTGCATATTTCAATTTGGGGTATATTTTACCTATATTCTAATGTACATATTTTCAAGTGTAGTTTGAATGATTTCCTTCTTTCTTGGTTTCTTTTACATTAATTGAAAAAACATTTTACGATGTTCTGGAGATTGACCCCAGGACCTCGTATACGTGAAGCAGGCACTCAGCCACTGACCTACATCAGCAGCTCCAATTGAAAAATTTTAATATCTCATTTTTTCAACAACTGGCTTTTATTTTTTTAAGAATATTTATTTCTCCCCATACACACCCCAGTTGTTTTTGCGCTCACTGTCTGCTCTCTGTGTCTGCTTATCTTCTCTTTAGGAAGCACTGGGAACCAATCTTGGGATCTTCTGGAGTGGAGAGAGGTGCTCAATCTCTTGTGCCGCCTCCGCTCAGCAGTCTGCTGTATCTCTGTTGTCTCTCTTCTGTGTCTTTTTTTGTTGCATCATCCTGCTGCACCAGCTCTCCACACAGGCCAGCACTCTATGAGGGCCAGCAACCCTGCCTGGGTCAGCACTCTGTGTGGGCCAGCTTTCCACATGGCCCAACTTGCTACATGGGCCATCTCATAATGTGGGTCAGCTCGCCACACAGGCCAGCTTGCTTTTCACCAGGAGGCCCTGGGAATTGAACCCTGGACTTTCTATATGGTAGATGGGAGCCCAAATCAGTTCAGCCACATCCGCTTCCATGGCTTTTTATCTATACCTGTTTATTACATTTTAAATGCCTGTTCTGTTACACAACTAGCTTATCTAACTTATCACTGTCTTCCCTAATGTAATAGTATGACACTTTATATTTAATGTAAAAATATTATATTTTCATTTCATGTCATTTTGATATTGTTGTCATGAATTTTTACCTTTTTTGCTATAAATCTAACACTATGATATTAATTTTTCCATAAGTTAAATGTTTTAAAAGAATTTTAAAATTAGAAAAATTCTTCATATTTCTCCAAATAATTACCTCTTCCATTGTATTCATGTTTTAATAGCTCTGACATTGAATTTTGCATCATTTCCATTCTCTCTGAAAAGCTTCAACCTTTCTTGTACTGAGGGTCAGCTAGACACAGATTTCCTTAGTATTTTTTTAGTATGAACAAAATTTTTAAAACACCTCTGATATTAAGGAAATTTGTGCTCCATAAAAAATTCTAGGTTAATGGTCTCATTTTTGAGGTAATTTAAACATGTCTATTCATTGTCTTCTTTTGGTCACTGTTTCTCATAAGAACTGAGTAAAAAGATTTAATCTTTGTGACTCTTTTTAATTTGTTATTTCTCTGACTGGTATATTTATTTAATCTTTTTTTTTCTTTAATGATGTGGCTCTGTGTGGTTTTCTTTGTACTTATAGTGTTTCAGATACTTTGAATTTCCTAGATCTCGAATTTATATTTTCAAAAAATTTGGAAACTTTGTGCCATTATTTCTTCTAAATTGTCAACTATTGTCCATTCTGGGTGTGAAAATTTCTATAATTTAGGTAATGATATTGATTTACAGTTTATTGAGACTCCTCTCACTTTCTCATTTTTTCTCCCTTATTTTCTCTCTTTGTCTTTAGTTGTATAATTATATTACTCTCTCTTAAAGTTCAAGGGGATTTTTACTTTTCAGACTGTATTATCAGTTGTAAAATATCCATTCTTTTGCTTTTAATTTCTCTATTGTGACTTCTTAGAGTTACATTTTCCCCCCATTTTCTTTTAAATCTTTGAGCTCACACTGCGATTCTCAAAATTGGTTCTACTTTCCCATGCAATTGCTATTTGTCTGGCTCTGTAGAGAATTTCTGTATTGTTGTGCAGCTTAAATTTCAAAGTCTCATTGGATGTCCTGGGCATATTTCTAAAAATCCTTGCTGCACTACTCTTATTGATCCAGGGCCCTGCCTCTCAAATTCCAGCCATGTCAATGGCCACAAATTCTATATTTATCTACACAGATCAGTGACAATTTCATGCTTTTGTTCCTATTTTCTGTGCTGAAGTTCAGAAAGCTCATGCAGACAGAAGTGATAATAATGGCTGAGATTATTTGTTCTTTTCAGTGATGACAGTCCAGCATTGCCTGTTCTTATGCCCAAAATAATAGCTTCACATATTTTCTTTTTTACAGAAAAGTTATTTCATTATAAAATATAATCTCACAAAAAATTTAAAAATATTGATTGGAGAGTAACACAATAGATATTAAGAACAACTTTAGAAGGATATTTCAGGGATCCTAGTAAGAGATAATGTTTAAAATAGTGTGGCAGCAGTGGACAATAAGAGACTTATTAGACTTTTATTAGATTAATAAGAAAAAGGTACAAGTTATTGATAAATTACATATAGCAGCCAGGGATATCAAGACCTCCATTTATTTATTTATTTAAAATTATTTTCTTATTATTTTTTAGAAGATACTTAGATTACATAAATGTTACACAAAAGATATAAGGATTCCAATATGCCCCACTCCCCATACCTTCCACACCCTTCCACATGAACATCCTTCATTAATGTGACATATTAATTGCAATTGATAAATGCATCCTGGGACTTTTCCTTTAAGCATGGACCATAGTTCACATTGTAGTCTACACTCTCTCCCACACAGTTCTGCCTGTTGTGTGATAATATAACATGGCCTTTATCTGCTGTTGCAGTGTCACTCAGGATGATTCCCAAGTCCTGAAAAAGCACCAGTATTACAATTGTTTTTTCCTCTCCTTGCCCCTAAAGCCTCCAGTGGCCACTGGCTCCACATCAATGTTGTAATTTCTCCCATTGCTGTAATCACAATATGTATATAGTAAAATACCAGTAAGTCCACTCTAGTCCATAGTTCATTTCCCACTCCTGAGGGTTCTGGGATGGTTATGTCAACTCCACCTCCAATTGATAGGGGGCCTATATCCCATGGGGAAAATGGATGGGACTATCCTGCCTGCAGCTGCAGACTCTCTGTTCCCTGGGATGGCCATTGTCTATCATCATCTCACTGCAAGTTGTCCTGGGAGAGTCCAATGAGCTGTAGAATAGGTGTTGCAACTCCACCATGGCTCAGGGCCAAGCTGGCACATGGACAGCCAAAGTCTCAAATCTCTGGACATACACCTAAAAGCTCCATCACCAAGTATAGGTTTGAATAGAAGCGACAGATGAGCCATGTGCAGGGAAGATATAATTGATTGCAACTCTGTCATTCTCAGGAGCACAAACTCCAATGTATGGGCCCCAGGCAAGGCACCAAACTCCAGAGCTATCTGCCCTGAACATAGGGCCTGGGTGTCTCTGGAGCCATCCAGAAACCCACTATTTGAAATAGTAGCCACTTTGGCAGTCTATGAGATCCTGCTGAGATGTGTGTAATTGTTACTTCTGGGTTGACCTCCCGACTCCCTTTGAAGTCTCTTAGCAATATAAATTCATTTGTCTTTACATTTCCCCCCTTTTATTCAAGGTCTTTTCCAAGTTACATTGGAAGTTGGTGGTTGGTGGCAATCCCTCAACACCAGAGAGGCTCATACCTGGGAGTCATGACCCATGTTGGGGAGGAAAACTCATTCATATGCTGAGTTTAGCATAGAGAGGGGCCACATTTGAGTAACAAGGAGGCTCTCCGGAGGCAGCCCTTAGGCACCCCATAACAATAGGCTAAGTTTCAATTTCAAGAGCAAAGGCTTATAAGTCTAGTCATCAATATCAAGGATCCATCAGTGGATCATCCTCCTTTGCCAGTCACTGCCCCTGCACTTGGGTGACTGTTGTTGATCCCTTAGAGAATGTGGCAGAGCCCTCCAGGATGGGAATTCAGTATTCTCTTGGTTATCGTGTGAGTCTCCACCCACTGTGACAATGTCCCATGAAGCTTTGAATATTTTTACATACCTTATAAGTGTGCTCAGGTGCACTTCCTCATATGCATCCCCCATCCATGACACCCCACAACAATGACCCTCCCCTGCCCCAGTTATAACCTTCTGTGATCCAAAGCTTCTTCAAAAATGAAGCCATCACAATAGCTGAATACAATTAACAGGAAAATGAAACAATAATGATAATTTTAAATATAAGAGACAAAATACATTTAAAAAATTTTAAAAACTGAAAATAAAATTAAAAGATTAGGATATTAAAAAAATGAAAAGTATTTTTAAAAATCTGTTTTCAACATTTTGCCTTTCATTACTGCAATATCTGGTACCCTGTCTGTACCGTGGCATCTTCGCCCACTCATTCCCCAGTGTCTCACTGTTTTTCATTTTGTTTTCAAAGAAACTTTAGGTCACAACCAAATCACACAGAGAATAGAGGAATTTTTCATATACCCAACATCCTGCCCCTTTCCTCCCCCGCATATTAATAGCTTTTTATATTTTGATGGTATCTTTGTTATAACTAATACACAAATAATTAGACATAGCTACTAAACATGGTCAATGGTTTATACTATGGTTTACATTTTAGACATTACACCTTTATAAATTTTTATATTTACCATGTCCTGTGTTCATTACTGTAAGATCATGGAGAACACTTCTATTACCCACACTAACTTCTTAACAATGTATCAATGATGATGAGACATAATTCGAGAAAGCACATTTCAAGGTCACCGTACAACCATCATGCAAAAAGGATTAAAAAATAACTACCCCCTGTTTGATCTATTCAATTCCTCACTCCCCTGTCCCCTGGGGCCCATGGTGACCCCCTGGCTTCACTTGTTGGATGACAGGATTCATAGTTCCATCCAATAAGACAGAGATTTTGACACACTGGTTTGTCCTCCCCTTTTAGGAACTGCCCATGCTCTCAAGAGATTCCCGCCTGTCTATTCTGAACAACTCGGTCCTCCCAAGGATGGGAGTCCATCTACTTCCCGTTCTTTATGTGGGTCTCCACCCATTGATACAACACATTATGACAGAATGATCCCACACACACTCCCTAGAAGCCTGCTCCAGATGTACCCTGTCCCAAATGCCCCCCAATGCAACACCCTAAACCAGTAACCCTTCCTTGTCATATTACCATAAAAGCATTCCCAAAATTGTACTTTCAACCACATACCCACATTCCCCAGAGTTCACCTGATCCCTCTACCAACTCACCCCCCAGTACCCTGGACCTTCCAAAGCACCCTTTCCAATCTACCTACCTGTCAACCCCGCATCACCCAACCCAATAATATCACTACATTCCAGTCATATCCCTTCAATGTGCAACTACACTCTTTGAACTTATCATAGATTACATCATATGGGCCTTAGTTCACAACCTTCTTCTCCCTTTCTATTTTTTTTAAGAATCTCTTCCAAACAATAGTTCTCTGAGTCTGCTCAATTTCCTTAATTCACACTAGTCATGTCATGTACTGTTCATCCTTCAATGCCTGGCTTGCTTCCCTCAACATAAGATCCTCAAGATACATCCTTGTTATCCCAAGTGTTGGCACTTTATTCCTTCTTACAGCTAAGTAATATTCAACTGTATGTATGTACCACATTTTATTTATCCATTCATCTGTTGATGGGCACCTGGGTTGATTCAAATTTTTGGCAATAGTGAATATTGCCCCTATGAACAGTGGTGTGCATATATCTCTTTGTGTCTTTGCTTTCAGTTCTTCTGGGTATACATCCAGCAGTGAAATTGCTGAATCATATGGAAGTTCTATAGTTAGTTTTCTGAGGAACAACCAAAATGTCCTCTTTGATGGCTGGACCATTCTGTATCCCCACCAGCAGTGGATGAGTGTTCCCATTGCTCCACATCCTCTCCAACACTTATAGTCCACTGTTTTTTTTTTAATAGCCGCCATTCTAATGGTTGTAATATATTATCTCATTGTAGTTTTGATTTGCATTTCCCTAATATCTAGTGATGTTGAATATCTTTTCTTGTGCTTTTTAGTCATTTCTATTTCTTCCTTGGAGAAGGGTCTTTTCAGGTTGCTTATCCATTTTTTAAATGGGTTGCTTGTTTTTATTTTCAAGGAGTAAGAGTTCTTTATATATGCTGGATAATAGGCTCCCTTCAGATATATGGTTACCAAATATTTTCTCCCATTGGGTAGGCTGCCTTCTTATTTTCTTGGAAACATCCTTTGAGGTGCAAAAGTTTTTTTTAATTTTGAGGATATCAAATTTAACTATTTTTTCTTTTGTGGCTCATGCATTGGATGTGAAGTTCATAAAACCATTTCCTTTTCAAGGTCCTGTAGATGCTTCTGTACATTATCTTCCAAGGTCTTTATGGTATTGGTTCTTATATTTAGGTCTTTCATCCATCTTGAGTTGACTTTTGTATAAGGTGTGAGATGATGTGCCTGCTCATTCTTTTGGATATGCATATTCAGTTCTCCAAACACCATTTATTGAAGAAGACCTTCTTTCCCAACTGATTGGGCTTGGTGGTCTTCTCGAGTATCAGAGCACTGTATATGTGAGGATCTATATTAAAACTCTCAATTCATTTCCATTGGTTGGTATGTCTATCCTTGCGCCAATACCATGCAATTTTGAACACTGTAGCTTTGTAGTATGTTTTCAAGTCAGGTAGTGTGACACCTCCAATTTCATTGTTCTTTTTCAGTATGTCCTTGGTGATTCAGGGCCTCTTACTCCATCAAATAAATTTTGCAGTTAGTTTTTCCAATTCATTAAAAAATGCTCTGTAGATTTTTATTGGGCCTGCATCAAATCTGTAGATTAGTTTGGGTAGGATAGACATCTTAATGATGTTTAGTTTTCCTATGCATGAACAGAGAATATTCTTCCATTTAAGTCTTCTTTGATTTCCTTTAACAGTGTTGTGTAGTCTTCTGTGTATAAGTCCTCTACATCTTTAGTTAAATTTATACCTAGGTATTTGATTCTTTTAGTTACTATTGTAAATGGGATTTTTTTTCTTGATTTCCTCCTCAGTTTGCTCGTTATTGGTGTACAGATTTTTGACCATCAATCTTATAGCCTGTGACTTTGATGAACTTATTTATAAGTTCTAGAAGCTTTGTTGTAGATTTTTCTAGGTTTTCTATGTATAGGATCATGTTATCTGCAAGTAGTGTGGTTTTTACTTCTTCCTTTCAAATTTGGATGCCTTTTATGTCTTTTTTTGTGCCTCAGTGCTTGAGCAAATACTTCTAAAACAATGTTAAAGAGGAGTGGTGATAGTGGGCATCCTTGTCTTTCTCCCAGTCTTAGAGAGAAAGCTTTTAGGATTTCACCATTGGAGATGATGTTTGCTGTGGGCTTTTCATATATACCCTTTATCATGTTCAGAAAGTTTCCTTTCCTTCTATTCCTATTTTTTGCAGTGTTTTTATCAGTAAAGAATGGTGTGTTTTGTCAAATGATTTTTCTGCATCTATAGAGATGATCATGTGATTTTTTTCTTTCAATCTGTTTTTATGGTGTATTACATTGATTGTTTTTTTCATGTTGAACCATCCTTGCATATCTGGGAGGAAACCAATTGTTTATGGTGTATAATTCATTTGATATGTTGTTAAATGTGATTATCAAGATTTGGTTGAGGATTTTAGCATCTAGGTTCATTAGAGAGATTTGTCTGTAATTTTTCTTTCTTGAGGTATCTTTGTTTGGCTTTGATATTAAGGTAATGTTGCCATCATATAATGAGTTAGGCAATTTTCCTTCTACTTCTATTTTTTGGAAGAGCTAAAGCATGATTGGTGTTCATTCTTCCTGGAATGTTTGGAGAAATCACCTGTGAAGCTGTCTGGTCCTGGGCTCTTCTTAGTTGGAAGGTTTTTGATGACTGCATCTCTCTCTTTACCTGAAATTGGACTGTTGAGTTAATCACTTTCTCCTTTCATCAATGTGGGATGCTTGTGAGGTTCTAGGAATTTGTCCACTTCCTCTAAATTATCATTCTAGTTGGCATATAATCTTTCAAAGTATCCTTTTATGATACACTTTATTTGTCAGGTCAGTGGTGATATCTCCTTCTTCTTTTCTTATTTTGCACATTTGCATTTTCTTTATTTTTTTCTTTGTTAGTCTAAGTGTCAATTTTATTTATCTTCTTGAAGAATTAGTTTTTGGTTTTATTTTTTCTAGTGCATTCTTATTTTCTTTTTCATTTATTTCTGCTCTAATCTTTGTTATTTCCTTCTTTTGACTTCCTTTGTGTTTAGTTTGTTCTTGTGTTTTCAATTCCTTCAAGTGTACACTTAGGTCTTCGATTTTAGCTCTTTCTTCTTTACATATATATACATTTATGGCTATGAATTTACCTCTCAGCAGAGCTTTTGCTGCATCCCATAGGTTTTGATATTCTGTGTTGTCATTTTCATTCATTTCAAGGTAGTTACTGATTTCTTTTGAGATTTCCTCCTTGACCCACTGTTTGTCTAAGAGTGTGTTCCTTAACTTCCATATCATTGTGCCTAATCTGCTGTCTGTCTTTGTCTCTTACAATAGTTTTGCATTTAAAGTCTATTTTGTCTGATTTTAGTATAGCTACTCCTGCACATTTTTGGTTATTGTTTGCTTGTAAAATTATTTTCCAGCCATTCACTTTCAGCCTCCTTGAATCCCTGGGACTAAGGTGGATTTCTTGTAGACTGTTGCCCTCTGGTCCTCTTTTTATCTTGATGAGTTTATTCAATTGATTAGCTTCTTTCTCTACTCTAGAGTTTTATTTAGCTGCTGGTTTTGTGTGTGTGTAAAGTTTTCTCTTTGACACTTTGTTCTTCTTGTTCTATTTCCCAGCTGTTTTCTATGTTCTGGTTTTATCTTGAGCAATTTATCTCCCTGTCCATCTCCCTCCAGATTGATGCTCCAAAAGCTCCCACTCTGTGGGCTCCCAGAACTGCTCACTTGGGCAGGATCTTGTCCCCACTCAGCTGTCTTTTGTGAGAGAGATGGTGAGCACCCAGTTAAACTGATGCCATCTTGTCCTCAACTTTCTCAATTTATTTTTATTACTCTGTAGCTATTGGGTTAATTTTTAGTTGAAAAACATGGTGTTTCCTATGGAATATCATGAGTTCACTTATTGGATTTATCTTTTTTTCCTAATAAAGCTAAAATGAGATTGATGTTAAGTTGAAGTATATAAGAATCTCATGATTTTATAAATGTAAAATTGTTGATTTTATTATATTACAAGTAATTATTGTTTTCCCTAAAACATTTTTGTCTTTTTTCTCTTAATATTTCCTCAATATCTTCAGTCATGTTATATATCTTTGTTTTATTTTGTATGATTTTGTGTATTTTCCAATGTTTGTAGTCCATACTAATCAATGTATATGACTTTATTTTTCATCTAGCCACGTTGTTTAGTTATATTAATTCAAGTTTATGTGGGTAATTGATTATGTTTTCAATTTGGCAAACTCAGAAATGTAGCTTTTGCCTCTCAAATTTTAATCTTTTATGCTGCTTTAATAGAGTTTCCTACTTATAGGAGAATATTATATTTTCCACAAAGAGAATATTCATAGTGCAATTCAAATATAAATTAGGATTGCCATTTTCTCAATCTGACTGCCCTACTTCTGAACCAAAATAATGTTTTAACATACGCTGTTTTTAATGATTGATTCCAATAATCAAGTGGAAAGAGAAGTATTAGTAGGCAATGGGGCCATGTATGTATATCTTAGGGAGAGCCTCTGGAGAACCTCCCATTATTCTTTTGCAGCATGAAAAAGTTAAAAGAAAGCTGTACTAATTCTACACAGAAAGTGCTATGAAAGATTAACACACCTTAATTATGATCATTATGAGGGCTTGTATTGTTCTACTAATGAAGTTTCCCCCAAAACTGATGCCTGGTTTTGTGTGAACAGATGCAATAGTTGAGGAAAGTGTTATAAAGAACATAGACAATTGGCTATTTGCAGAAAAGAGGATTGTGGCAGTTTCAAATTATCTTCCTTGTTTTATTTTGTGTATGTTTCCTATGTCCTTCAATTTTTTCCTCTGCTTTTTCTTATCATGTTTGTTAAGATATCATTCCCATACTATAGAATCCATCCATTTAAAGTGTACTGCTTGACAATGTATATTTATCCACAGATTTCTGCAGGCATCATCAGTATCTAAGTTGAGAAGTTCTTCCTCAGTCCAAAATGAAACTCCATGAGTGTTAGCAGTCACTCCCCACCTCACCCAACTGAAAACATGCCACCTCAGTCTTTAACCACCAGTAATCTAAGTTCTATCCCTTGCCTAATCTGGATATTTCAAGAAAATTGAATGTTTCAATATTTTGAGACTTATTTCTTTCCCTTAGCGTAAAGTTTTCAAGGTTCAACATCTGGCATATGCTATGATTTAAATTTTTTTTATTGCCAAATAATATTGCATTGTATAGATATTTCAAATTGTATTTACCATTCACAAGTCAATAGACATATGAGTATTTTCCAAGTTTTATTTATTATGAAAATTAATTTGAATATTCATATGTCTTTCAATGGGTGGACTTCTGTCCTCATCATTTTGGGTATGCACTCAGAAATTAATTGCTGGATCATATTGTAACTCTGTTTAACATATTGATTTAATGTAAAACTATCTGTCTAAGTTACTGTGTAATGTTACATTACACAGTAATGTAATGTAATCTGTGAATGAGAATCTAATTTCTCCATATTCTCATTGATGCTTGATATCCTTTTTTATTAAAGCCATTTTAGCAATTGTGAAGTGATGTCTTCTTGTGCATTTGATTTGCATTTCTCTAATGACTAATGATGAGATTTTTTGGTGTTCTTGCTGGCAATTTTTTCTTTTGATATTCCTTTTTCAATTGTTTGTCCAATTATTTTGGGTTATTAAAATTTTACAGGGATTGTGGGAAGATGTCATAGCTTAGAATGGCAAAGCTCAATTCTCTGTAAAACAATGGAGAAGAAAACTAAAGATAACTGAGGGACCTTCTTTTGGGATGAGCACACAGGAACAATGTTTCACAATTCTCAGAGGGTGAGGGAAAGAGAGATGATGAACCTGAAACAAGAAACATGAGTTGCCAAACCCCTGAAACAGCCAAGAAGGACTCCCCTCCTCCAACCCCAATATATTAGGTTTGGGTAAAACCCATGACTCACTGCAGTGACTGAGAGGGGAACAGGCAGCTTCCTCCCTGTCAGCTGTGACAAGGGAAACAGGATGGTGAGTCAGGGGATTTTTCTTCAGTGAATTCAGACAGTAGAGCCCACTTTTAATCTCAGCTCTGGCCAGGCCAAACACAGGGAAACAGAGAAAGATGTATCTCTGTGGAAAAGGGCACCAATGAGCACCATCTGCTGGCCATTCTGGAAATTACATGGACAAAAACTGCTGTTGTTACTCTGTACTTTAACCCCTGGGAGAAAATCTGCACCCCATTACTGAGTCCCTGGTATGATTTTGGTAAGTTAATCTGAGCAATTTTAAAAACAGAATAATTTGAAATAAATATCAAAGAAACATTGTGAAAAAATATATAATAGGCAAGAGAAAGAAATTGGCCATGGGAGAAAATTCACTAACATAGTCATATGCCAAGACATTAGCAAAAAATTACAAGCAATACTAAGAAACAGGAAGAGATTGCCCAGCCAAAAGAACAAACCAAATATCCTGAAAAGATACAGAATTTAGAACATTCAATGCTAATCACACGAATCTCCTAAACCAATTGAAAGAATTAAAAGAAAATATGACTAAAGAGGTACAGGATATTAAGAAGATGCTGGGTGACCATAAAGAACAATTTGAAAGCAAGAGACCTTTTGGGAAAGAAAGACATGTTGGATGGAATTAAAATATATTAGAGGCACATAAGGGCAGATTTGAAATGCTTGAAGAAAGAATTAGTGGTTTTGAAAACTATTCATCTCAACTGGAAAAGACAGGAGAACAGAAAGAGAAGTGAATGGGAAAAAATGGAACAGGGTCACAGGGAATTTAATGTCAATGCAAAATGCACAAGTGTCTGGGACACTGCATTATCAGTGTCCCAGAAGGAGAAGATTTTGGAAAATGGTCAGAAATAATATTTGAGGAAATAATGACTGAAAATTTCCCAACCCTTATGAAAGACATAAATACCAATATCCAAGAAGGACAGCACACCACAAATACAATAAATCCAAACAGACCTACCCCAAGACACCTGTTATGCACAATGACAAATATCAGAGATAAAGAGAGGATTCTGAAAGCAGCAAGAGAAAAGCAAAATATCACATACAAGGGAATCTTGATGAGATTAAGTGCTGACCTCTCATCAGAAACCATGGAGGAGAGAGAAATTGGTATGGTGTATTTAAAGTAAAGTACTGAAAGTAAAACTGCCAGTCAAGAATCCTGTATCCAACAAACCTGTACCTCACAAATGGGAATGAGTTCAAATTTTTCACAGATAAAAACTTATAGAATATGTTACCAAAAAAACAGAATTAAAGAGATACTAAAGGAAATGCAGCAGCCTGAACAGAAAATGAAGGACCAGAGATTGGAGAAGAGTGTAAATATGAAAATTATTAAGAAGAGTAAATTAAAGGGTAAAAAGAGACAATAGTACGATATGACAAGAGAAAGCCAAAGGACAAAATAGATGAAGTAAGTAACACCTTTACAGTTATAACATTGAATATTAATGGTTTGAATTCCCCAATCAAAAGACATAGACAGATAGAATGGATAAAAATTATGAACCATGTTTATGTGTTGTCTACCAGAGACTCATCTCAGATATAATGACACAACCAGTTTAAAAGTCAAAGGTTGGAAAAAGATAATCCAGGCAAATAGTAACCAAAGAAGAGCTGGAGCAGCAATATTAATATTAGATAAAATAGATTTTAAATGTGCAACTGTTATAAGGGATGTATAAGGTGATCATATATTAATAAAATGGACAATTCACCAGGAAGAAATAACTGTATTAATATTTATGCACCTAACCTGAGTGCCTCCAGATCCATGAGGCAAACACTGGCAAAGCTGAAGGGAGAAATAGATGTGTCTACAATAATATTGGAGACTTCAGTACACCACTCTCAGTATTGGATAGAACATCTGAACAGAGCATAATTAAAGAAACAGAGAGTTTGAATAACATGGTAAAAGAACTAGATCTAACAGACATCTGTAGAGCATTGCACTCCAAAGCAGCAGAATATACATTCTTTTCAAGATATTTCTCTAACTTAGACCATATGTTGTGTCAGAAGTAAAGTCTAAATAAATTTTAAAAGATTGAAATTAGAGAAAACAATTTCTCTGATCATAACATAATGAAGTTGGAAATCAATAATGGATGGAAAAGTAGAAATTTATACATATTTGGAGATTAAACAACACACTTTTAAATAATCAGTGGGTTAAAGAGAAATTACATGTGAATTCAGGAAATATCTTTTGTTTTGTTTTGTTTTTCAGCAAATACCTTGAGATGACTGAAAATGAATACAGAACATATCAAATCCTATGGGGCACTGCAAAGGCAGTGCTGGGAGGATAATTTATAGCCCTCAAGGCTTACATTAAAACAGAAGAAAAAGCTAAAGTTTAATATCTAACTGCACACCTGTAAGTACTAAAAAATAACTTCAAATTCATCACACACCAAGCCAAATGAAAGAAATAGTAAGATCAGAGCAGAAATGCATGAAATTGAGATCAACAAAACCAAAAGTTTGCTATTTAAGAACATTAAGAAAATTGACACTTAACTAGAGAAAGAAAAAAAGATAAAAGGTGCTAATAAAAAATCAGAAATGAGAGGACAGACATAACCACTGATCCTGTAGAAATAAGATCATAAGAGGATACTATGAACACCTGTATACAAAAACAAACAAACAAACAAACAAACAAACTAGATGATGTGGAGGAGATGGACAAATTTCTAGAAACACACTAACTACCTACACTGACATTAGAAGAAATTGAAGACTTCAGCAAATGTATCACAAGTGAAGAGAATGAAACAGTCATCAAATCCTCCCAAAGATGAAAATTCCCAGACCAGATGGCTTCACATTTGAATACTACCAATCATTCAAAGATGATCTAATACCAATCATGCTCAAGTTCTTTCAAAATTTGAACAGGAATGTAGGCTAACAAATTCATTTAATTAAGCCAAAATCACCCTAATCCCAAAACCAGATAAAGATACTATGAAAAAAAGAAATTACAGACCAATATCCTTAATAAGTAAAGTAACAAAAGTCCTCAACAAAATACTTGCAAAGTGAATCCAAAAGCACATTAAAATAATTATACACAAGGTTCGAGAATTTTTTACCCCACGCATGCAAGGGAGGTTCAAAAAAAATAAAATCAATAAGTAAAATAAACCACATTGATAAATTGAAGAAGAAAAATCATATGATGCTCTTGATTGATGCAGAAAAAGCATTTGGCAAAATAAAGCAACCTTTCTTGATAAAAACATTCCAAAAGATAAGAGTAGAAGGAAGCTTTTTCAATATGGTAAAGGGTATGTATGAAAAACCTACAACTCACATTGAATTCAGTGGTCAAATGCTGAAAGCTTTCATGCTGAGGTCAGGAACAAGAAAAAGATGCCCACTGTCACCAATGTTGTTCAATATTGTGAAAGCAGTTCTAGCTAGAGCAATTTGGCTAAATAAGGAAATAAAAGGCACTCAAATAGGAAAGGAAGAAGAAAGACTTGCACTATTCACTGATGATATGATCCTATGTATAGAAAATCCCCAAAAAATACACAATAAAGCTACTGGAACTAGTAGATGAGTTCAGCAAAGTGGTGGGATACAAGATAAATACCCAATATTCAATAACACAATACTGATGTTCAATCTGAGGAGGAAATCAGAAAAAATTCCATTTATAATAGCAACTGAAAAATAAAATATTTAGGAATAAAATTAACTAGGATGCAGAGGAACTATATTAGAAAACTGCAAACCATTGCTAAAAAATACCTGAAGATGACTTAAATAAATGGAAGGACATTTTGTCTTCATGGATTGAAAGAATAAATATCTTTATCATGTCAATTCTACCCAAACTGATTTACAGTTTCAACACAATTCCAATAAAAATCCCAACAGCCTTTTTTTTGTGGAAATAGAATAACCAGTTACCATATTTATTTGCAAGGGTAAGGGGCTTTGAATAGCCAAAACGTCCTTAAAAAAGAAGAACGAAGTGGGAGGACTCTCATTTCCTGACTTTAAAGCATATTATTTAGCTACAGTGGTAAAAACATCATGGACTAGCATAAAGACAGACACATTGACCAATGGAACCAAATTGAGAACTCAGAAATAGGCCCTCACATCTACAGTCAAGTGAATTATGGCAAGACTCTCAAGCCCTTCAAACTGGGCCAGAACAGTCTATTCAACAAAAGTTGCTGAGAGAAATGGATAGTCATATCCACAAATAAGACAGAAGATCCCTATCTCACACTTTATGCAAAAATTAACTAAAAATGGATGGAAGACCTAAGTATAAAAGCAACAACCATAAAACTCCTAGAAGAAAATGTAGGAAAACATCTCCAAGATCTTGTGGTAGGTGGTAGTTTCTTAAACCTTACAACCAAATCATGAACAACAAAAGAAAAAAAGAGATAAATGGGACTTCTTCAAAATTTAAACACATTTTCACCTCAAAGGACTCTGTCAAAAGGAAGGAAATGTAGCCGAACCAATGGGTGAAAATATTTGGCAATCTCATATCCCATAAGTGTTTAAAACCCATGATATATAAAGAGATCATACAACTCAACAACAAAAAGACAAACTATTCGATTTAAAAATGGGTAAAAGACTTGAAAAGATGGTTCTCCAGGGAGAAAATACAAATTGTCAAGAAACACATGAAAAAATGTTCAACATCACTAGCGATTAGGGAAATGCAAAACTAAACTACAATGAGGTATCATTTACACCTATTACACTGGCCACAATTAAAAAGTCAGAAAACTGTAAATGTTGGAGAGGATGTGGAGAGATAGGAATGTTTATTCACTGTTGGTGGGAATGTCAAATCATACAGTCACTGTGGAAGACTGTGTGGTATTCCTAAGCAAGTTGAATATAGACTTGCCATGTGACCCAGAAATACCACTACTGAGATATATAACCAGAAGAACTGAGAACAGTGACACAAATAGACATCTGCACTCTGATGTTCACAGCAGTGTTATTTACAAAAGCCAAAATTTGGAAACAATCTAGGTGTCCATCAACTGATGAACAGATAAACAAATTGTGGTGTATACACACGATGGAATATTATGCAGCTTTAAGAAGAAATGAAATCGTGAAGCATATGACAACATGGGTGAACCAGTAGGACATTATGTTGAGTGAAACAAGCCAGACACAAAAGGACAAATACTATATGATTGCGCTATTATGAACTAAGTGTGTGTATGTATATATATATATGTATATATATATACACATATATACTATGTAAACTCAGGGAATTAATAATTACAATATAGGTCAACAGAAAATAGAAGGTGGGTAGAGGATGGAAAGTTGAGGGTTATTCTGTGCAGAATTGGCTGAAAGATTATTTGTAAATCTTTGGAAATGAATGGAAATGTTGAGAGCACATCATACTGTTTGTGACTAGCAGAGCTATTCTATGGGTATGATAGCTGTTGAAAGGGAAAGCCTGAGTACAGATATATTACTAGAAGACAAGCTGAAAATATAACTTGGGACTGTATAACAGTAAAGTCTCATGGAAAATACAAATATTGGTGATAAAGCATATATAAGGCCTTTTTTTAAGATATATATTTTTTAAAAGATGCTAAGATTATATAAATGTTACACAAAAATTACATGGATTCCCATGTTCCCCCTCTCCCACATCTCCCATAACCTCCCACATAAACATCCTTCATTAGTGTGGCACATCACCTACAATGGATATACACATCCTCGGGCTTTGCCACTAAGCATGGACCATAGTTCACATCGTAGACCACACTTTCTCTCACACAGTTCTGCATGTTATATGCTGATGTAAAACGGCCTATATAAGGCTGTTTTTTTACAAAATATGAATATAATAAACTAGGGATAATAAACAAAATAGCAGCTATGTTAAAAAATTATCATTGAGTTGTAAGAGATTTTTATATATTATATGTAAATTCTATGCATGTGTATTTTAGATTGAACTGTATTCTAGATGTGACCTGCAATATGTTCTACCATTTGATAAAGTGCTTTGTCACATTCATGGTAATGTCATTTGAACATAAAAGTTTTATTTTCATTTGACTCTAAAATTTCTATTTTTGTTTTTGTTTCTTCTGCTTATGGTGTTATATCTAAGAACCTCTTGCTTAATATATGGTTATTGCTTTTACAACTTTTTCTAGGATTTTTATAATTGGATCCCTTATATATATGATTATAATTCATTTTTAGTTAATTTTTTGGTATGGTATGATAACACAGACCAAATTGTTTTGCTTGCCTCTAGATATTCAGTTGTTCCAGAACCATTTGTTGAAAGACTATTATTTTACCAACTGACTTGTCTTGGGCCCTTTATGGAGAATAATTGTGCATAAATGTATATGATAATTTCTGATTTATCAATTCCTTTTAATGCTAATATAAGTGGAACTTTATTCTCAATTTCATTATTTTAACTTCTTTTTAATTTGCCATTTATGCATATTTAAGTATTACAGTTAAGGACATTAATTATCCATACAATGTATGCTACCATAGCTAATATATATTACCAAAATTTTATCATCATTCTAAATAGACCTCTGTCCCCGTTAAGCAATAATTCCCTTCGCCCCCCCCCCACCATCTCCTGGTAACCTCAAATCTACTTTCTATCTCTATGAGTGATCTTATTCTATATATTTTATATAAATGGAATTATACAATAATTGTGTTTTTTGTCTCAGTTATTTTGCTTAGCACAATGTTTTCAAGATCAATTCATGCTAACCATTTATCAAATTTCATTCCTTTTTACCTAGTAATAATATTCTATTGTATTTATATAGCATGCCTTTTTTATTTAATACATTTTTTATTTCTTAAAAGATACTTAGATTACATAAATGCTACACAAAAATTATATGGATTCCCATATGCCCCACATCCTACACCTCCCACAACCTCTCACATAAACACCTTTCATTAGTGTGGCACATCACCTGTGATGGATATACACATCCTGGGGCTTTATCTATATGTTGATGGACATGAGTTATTTTTAACTTTTGGCTATTGCAAATAATGCTTCTATAAAATTTGATATACAAGTATATGATTCCTGTTTTCATATTTTGGGGTACATATCTAGAAGTGGAAGTGCCGGGTCATATGGAATTCTTTGTTTAGCTTGTTGAGAAAATGCTGAACTGTTTCCCTCAGTACTTAACACCATTTTGCATTACAACCAACAATGTACAAGTATTCCAATTTCTCAACATCCTCATCAAAATTTGTCATTTTACATTTTTAAAATAATAACCACGTGTGTCTGTATAAAGGGGAATCTCACTGTGATTTTGATTTTCAGTTCTTAAATGGCTAATTATATTGAGCATATTTTCATGTGTTTATTGACCATTGTTATATGTTTTTTAGAGAAATGTCTGCTAAAATCCTTTGTTCATATTTTGATTTCATACTTTGTCCTATTGTTGTTGAATTATAGGAATTTTTTTTTATTAAAGACGTTGTGAGCTTACAAACAATTATGCATATTGTACAGAACTCCCATACATCACCCCTCCACCTCCACCTTGCATTGTTTTGGAAATTTTGTTACAGATTATGAAAGAACATCATCAAAATATTATTTCTAACTATGTTCCACAGGTTACGTTTGGTGTATTTTTTCCATAAACTTCTCATTATTAGCACCATGTATTAATATTGTACATTTGTGACAGCTCAGGAGAGAATGCTTTCATATTTGTATTGTTAACCACAGTCTATCACCAATCACATGGTTCACTGTATTATATAGTTCCATGTCTTGTACAATCCATCAAAAATATATACGCAGTGGCTGTCAGTTTTATCACAGACTTGTGCTATCATCCTTTCAGGCAATGTTTACATTACTTCAAAAAGATAGATACATATATTTGTGGTGTTTCTTTTTTTAACCTTCTTATTTAACATTTCTGATTACCTTCATTTGTTCCTGTGAATTTGTGTTTCCATTCATTATCATTTTTTATTATAATAATGCATTGTTCCCACTTCCTAATATTGTCAAATATACTTCAATTCTATATGTTGTGAACTAATATCCACTCCACTAGGACTAATGGAGGTACAAATTGCATCAACAATGAGATGTTTGGCCCATAAATTTAATAAGAATTAGTAAATGACCATATCATATACAGGCAAGTAGGTACATGAATAGAATGCTGTTGGCAGGAGTACAAATTTGCCATCATTTTGGTAGAGCTAATTGTTGATATTTGCAAATATGTAAAATCTACTTTATCAATGTTCATCAAATAATTTATTTTAGAAACATACCTTCATAAATTAACAAAAATGCAGTTAAAATAATAATATTCAAAGTACACTTGAAACTTAAGAAGGTTATTCTTTAGAACTGTTTATTTCTTACATTAAAAGAAGAGGTTGAAATTCAAGAAGACTTGATTTGTACATACTTGCCAATTTTCACATGATTCAATCTCATTAATAATATTGTTGATTGATGATACATAATAAAGCCTCACACTGAAGCCCAATACACATCAAACCCAGACAACAGATGTGAAAATGTTTATGCAAAGCAACATCTGGAGATAAGTGTCTCCTAGATAACCCACTATATGTGTTTATGATCCTCTGATTGTCACACAGCTCACACAGCTCTGTAGTGACTGATTCCATTTGAAAACATCACATGGTTTTCTTCCCTTGGCTACTGACTATCTATTAGGTCCCTTTGTGATTTTATATCAGCAGTGGTATAAGCCCTGATTAGGTTAGAATTCAGATTGATTTTTAAGAAGTGTTTTGAAAAAGGTCAAAGAAAAACAGGAAGGCATAAAGACTAGGAGGGAAAGACCTACTTTTCTTATCATGAGAGGTGAAAATATAGAAAGCCTTTTAGAATTTATTATAGATTGCTGCTTGATACAATGAGCAAAAAATGTACAAACCAGGAAAGTTTAAGGCATATCCTCAAACAGGGAGCTGTTTGCTTTCTAGAATAATTTTACACTCTGACCAACTATCTTATTTTATGACTGGGCACTTGGGTAGAGAAACAAACATAAATGGAATCTAAAAATCAAACCAGCTGCTATCACTAGGAATATTCCCCTCTGCTTCAGTGTTTTCACACCTGTTTCCTCCTTTCACATGTACCTGAGGTACAAATCATTGTGACTGCTGCAAGACTTGTTGCCCACAGAACCTGGATGATCTTGGCATTGTGCATGATTGTTTTGTAAGCTCACAACTCCTCTAATAAAATCATATAAATATTATTTTAAAAACAAACACCTGGCTTCCTCTTGTGTTTTATGGTTGGCTGTGCCTGTCTCTCTCCTGCACACCAATCTACAGCTTCAAGATTCACAAAGTATTAGTCCACTATGACATTTTGTTCTCTTTCATACTGATAATTTGCCTGAAATAGCAGCAGCAAAAAAATTAGTACAAGGTCCAATGCTCTGGAGATTTTAAAATGAAATTAACACAGGAGAGCAATAAACAACACACAGCAACCATTGCTCTTTGGATCAAGACACTCTACAACATGCAGAAATTCATGTAAGCCCACCAGAAGAGGATGCCATAGCAGGTCTCCCCTCTTCCCTGAAACATTGGTTTCTTTAAATCAGCATGTTTTTGTACACAGCCATTAAATGTTATATTGTCTAAACAGCACTGTCAATTTTAAAACACAAACACAAGAAATTTGCTGAAAGTGTCAAGGGACACATCTCTGGGGGCACTAGGGAGTGTACCTGGAAACTGCCACCTGCTGTGCTGTTCAGTGTCTAGATCTTTTGCAAAATCAATGCAAAGTAAGGTGGGAGCTAATCATGACCAAAATACAGTTTTAAGTAAATCTCACTTTTTAATCAAGGGGTGGGGGGCACTAAATGAATCACAGGTAAATAGGAATTCCCTGAAACACTAATCTGAGAATTGATTTTTTTTCATGATAGAAAAATTGAGCTTCAAATAATTATGCTATCTTTTCCCTGAATAAAGCTTTCTCCTCATAACTCTCTTTACAGCTTCATTAATCTGCTTGTTTCTAAGACTGTAGATTATAGGATTTGAGAAAAGAGGGACTATAGATTAGAACACAGAAGTGAGCATGTCCTGAATTGTGGGTGAGCTGGAGATAGGCTTCATATGCACAGCAGCAGCTGAGCTAATAAAGACGGTCATCACGAGGATTTGAGGGAAACAGGTGGAAAAGGCCTTTCCTCGCTTACCCCTGTTTGGAAACTTGAGCACAGTAGAAAATTTGTGAACCTAAGACATGGTGATGAAGGCAAAGCAGCCACCCACAATCACCAATGGAAAGATAAAAAATAAAGTTTCATTATTTAAGGTGTCAGAGCAGCAGAGCTTCAAAAGAGAGGGGATGCCACAGAACTGTTGGACAACGTTCGACTGACAGAAAGACAGCTGGAATGTGTTGCCAGTGTGGAATCCTGAGTAGGCCAGACACTGAGTACAGAGGCCAGAGTCATCTGGACACAGACCTGAGGGTTCATGACCACAGAGTAGTGGAGTGACTGGCAGATGGCCCCATAGCAGTCACAGGCCATAACTGTGAGGAACAGCAACTCTATATAACCAAACAAAATACAAGGAAGGTCTGTGCTGCACATCCAGCCATGGAGATTGCCGTGTTGTCAAGCAGGAAGATGACACATACCTTGGGGACCATGACAGAAATGTAGCACATGTCTAAGACAGACAGATTCCTAAGGAAGAAATACATGGGGGTGTGAAGTTCCCAATTAAAAGTGATCACTGTGATAATGAGAAGATTCCCTATCAGGGTTGCCAAGTACATCAGTAGAAATACCATGGCATGTAAGACTCTGGGCTCCCACACATCAGAAAACCTTGTGAGCAGGAATTCAGTCACTGTGGTGGAGTTGGGCATCTTAGGAACATTTTCCTTGACCATGAAGAGTCAGACAAATAATCCCTAAGAAACATGGAGGATCCACAAGCAGAAGGAATTAATCTAAGCTCACATATTGCCTTACATTAATCCATTTTTTTTTTGATTAAAATGTTTTAGTTAGTAGGTTATACATAATGTTTCCTCTTGCTCTTTTGGTCTCCCTGCTTTTTACACTTGTTTCCAAAATAGGGTTAGCAGTAAAATATAATATTCATCAGCTTGTGCATATGTTTGTATTTATTTCTATCACTTACTAATTATAAAATGGATCTACTGGAATTTAAAGATTTGCCTAGAAGATTAAAAAGATTTAATATAAGTACATTCTGTGCATCACTTCTCCTTAGTAATATTCCATGAATGTTAATATTTATGATAATATGATGACCTTGTAGAATATGAGTACAGATCAGAGGGTACTATTTATTCAGAGCTTATCAAAATATAATAATCAATTATAATTCCTTCCATGACCATTAAATTGTTCCCATTAAATGCCATCATAAATTTCTCATGCTTCTTCATGTACTCCTTGAACTCCATGTACTGCTTAGTTTTCTCTTTTCAAAATAAACACTTGCAACTCTTGATAGGTAGATATTACCCATGGGAAAAATATTTATATGTTAATAATGTCAGGTTCACTAAATTAATATGTTTATTCTTCTGTTTGTGTCAAATACTGTTATGCTTTCCCAGAAAACCTGAACATATTTCAGAACTTGAATAAGCTGATATAGAAAGACATTGCTTGACATGTGGCTCATTAATGGTTGTTATACTCACAGCTGATTCCTTCATAAAATTCCTTTTTACAATCACCCTTAGTGAAATCTTTACTTAACTCTCAAATGCAGAATGTTTTCTTCTGAAGTTCCTTCAGCTTTGAATCATATATTAACTCATGGTATCAAAATGGGAATGGCTTTCCTTGTTGCTATGAAACTTCATAATGTAATTTTCAGACTTGCTTATCTAGCACTCTATAATTCTCAGTGTTGATGCACTTCACATTCTTGCTCTGTGTTCCCTTTTTTCCTGACAAATGCAGCTACTTCTAGAGAAGCTGTGCTAACTGTAAGAAAGCAGGATGCCTGTCACGTTCAGACTGCTCTCCTGTTATCAAGAATAAAAGCTTTCTTTTACTTTGCTCTTTTTTTATTTCAGGATCCTTCAAAAAACTACTTCAATAAGTAGTTGTTGTTCTTGTTTTATACCAACACATTTACTGAAAACTTACTGATAACATTATATGATGACTTGAATTAAAATAGCTAACTTCACTTTTTATAAGAGGCTTTAACCTGTTTAAGCCAGCTTCATGCAGAAGTTGAGGTCTTAAAAATAATTGGTTAATTTTTTTCCCCACTAAATTCTATATCAGGCTTCTACCATATTACAAAAATTCAAAAGGATTTCACAGTTGGAACACAGTGAACATATTTTATTTATTATTTCACAATCACCAATCAATTGTAGGTTTCTAGTTAGGATTTATAATGTGTCAGCAGAGCAGAGTTAAATCTTTGCAGAGTACAGGAGAAGATATATTTTATATCTTGTCTCTACCATTTATTTGCTATATATGTAAATCTTCATATGTATCATTGACTCTTGGTTTCCTTTTCTATAAAATTTGTAAAAATACCTTCTTCATGTATTTAATATTTGCAAAAGTAATTAGAGATTCTCAAAATGGTAGCAATGCTAATGAAAAGTAAACCAATAATAATAAGTTTTAAAAGGGGGAGGTTTAAGCACTACATTTCTTCCATCTCAAATTCATGTTGCTCTATTTATTTCAGAAGCAAACAAAGAATTATAGGAATGCCAGCACTCTGAATTTGATAATGCAATTTTCCTTTAAAAGAAATATGAAAACATAAAATGTTATGCACATGTAAATAAAGATTGTTAAACTAAGACATTCTAAATAGTATACAGGGCACAGGAGGTTAACTCACAAAGTTATGTTCTCCTGGGATAACTAGGCTATTGCATAGGTGTTCATATATATTAAATTGTAAAAACAAATGAGTTTTTGCCTTTTCTGAAAAGACAATGAATTAGAAGACATATTTTGATATTTATTTATTTATTTATTTATTTATTTATTTATTTATTGAGACAGGCTTGTAATCTTTAATTTATTTATAATATATACCTTAAATATATTTTAGGGTGAATTATGTGCAAGTAGTTGTCTGGAAGCTGTGGAACCCATACTCATGGTTTTCATGATGTTATGAGAAAGTCCTAAAATTACACCTGAAGGATAAGGGGTCATGTGCACTATTTATTTTTATGACAAGGATTCACTTATTCCCTAGGTACTACCAACTGCATCTAGTAGTGTGCTGGGTAAAGAGAAGATAAAACAAAAATAATTATTGAAATTAATTGATTTGCAATAGTACACATAAATCATTGTTTATATTCTTTTTAGGTAAAACACATCAATCAGAATTAGATATGTTTAAGTATAAATTTAATTTAGCATTCTGCATACTGAAGCTCTGGTCAGTGTGCAGAGCTGCTCCTGCCCCTGCTCCATCTCATGCTGCAACCAGCTCACTCTTTGCTTCCATGAGCATCTATCAATTCTCCTAAAACTGCTTGAACTGAGTTTATTTCATTGAATGAAAAAGAAGAGGTTTGTTTCATTATGTGAGTTCCTTTTATATATATAAACATAGTCCCCTTGACAGTTCTCTGAAAAAAATCAACTAAGCAGTGCAGGAAAGAAATGCAGGTGATTCTTGGAGGGGAGGGAAGGGAAGGAAGGAAGAAAGAGTTAATAACCAAGTCTCGAAAGTTAATTTTGTTTCTTGCTTATGCTGGATAGACAAGTCAAGATTTGTGACATGGGTCCACTGATGCTTTACCTGGGGACAAGGATGAGCAGGCATATTTGGTAGAGATGATTAACATCCTGTCTGGAAGCTTTCTACTGTAACAAGAGCTCTCATGTTAAGTTTTAAATCCAAATATAGGAAACCCCTGGGAGCACAGGCTTTGGCACCAATAAAAGCCAGTGCCCACAGGTAATTTCAAAGATATAATTGCTTCTAGGTGGTTTGGGAACAAGACCCAGATAAAATCTTTCTATGAAGAGCACTTTTATATAAGATATATTAGTGTATTTGAATGTAGAAAATGGTGTAGATAGAATGGATAATCACATAGAAAGAAAATCACAGTTCCCCTAGTATTCTCAGTGCTCTTAAGGTGAAATGCCTGTGGATCTTAGGCACCAAGGAGCAGAGAAGGATACTCAGAGCCTGGCCTCAGCCCAATCCCAGGACGGTGAGGTTTCCTGCTCATCTTGAGTGTTTTCCTCTTAGGAATACAGTGATTTTCACTAGTCAAAACAACTTCATGGTATTGCTAGTGATGACAAAACAGTCTTTCTGAAATTGTCAAAAGCACATATGAGGGAAGCGGGTGTGGCTCAGTGGATAGAGCCCCTGTTTACCATATGGGAGGCCCTGGGTTCACATCCCGAGGCCTCCTTGTGAGGGCACGCCAGCCTGAGCGGTGCAGTGGGCTGATGCAGCAACCTCACGGCAGGAAGCTGGTGTGCTCAATGGATAGAGCACCCATTTACCATATGAGAGGCCCCAGGTTCCCTTCCCGGCACCCCTTGTGAGGGCAGGCCGGCTCGCGCGGCTCCATGGGCTGATGCGGCAAGACCTCACAGCAAGGGGGAGATAAGCAGACACAGAGAAGACACGCAGTGAATGGACACAGCAGCACAAGCAGCAAGGTGGGGGGGAATAAATAAATAAAATAAATAAATCTTTAAAAAAAAAAAAAGCACATATGAGCCTGGTGCCAAAGCCCAGCACAGAGGCCTGTGAGCTGGATGATCTTTATCACATTGCTTTATCTCTGATAACTCAGTTACCCCACCTGTTAGCACATTAACAACGGTGTCCACCCTCATGTGCCATTTGAGGGTAGGACTGAATGGAACGTGTAACCATTTAGATCAGTACCCGGCACAAATTGCATGCATTTTAAGAAGCACTACAATAACTGTTCAGTCTTCACATTCATGGTATAGGGGGTCATTTTTTATCATGTTAAGAAAGTATAAGTCTCAACATGTTTTTTAGAGGTGCTAGGTACCTTTCTGTCATTGATTTCCAGTTTAATTCAACTAATTAGACAATACCCACTTTTTTATTTCAAACTACTCAACATACACTTGAATGCACTTTCTGTACTACTAGGAGTTAGTCAACTATACTGTTCAAAACTTTTATACCTTTTCTGACGGTGGTTTCATGATGATTACACTGACTGGATAGTTTTTACATATCCAGGTATAGTTTTGGATGTTTTAATTTGTCCTTTGTGACATCATATTATGCATTATGTATTTGGAAACCATGATTATAGGTGACCATAAATTTAGCATTGTTTTGTCTAGTATGATGCAAAATAACCTTAATATTGAGCCATACATCTTGCCTTCAAGTGTACCCTCTTTGATAAGAATGTAGCCTTTCATGTTTTCAAATTGTATGTACCCCAGAAAATCATGTTCTTAAACTAATCCATTCCTCTATGTGAAAACCTATTGTAAATAGGATATTTTAATTAGGTTGCTTCAGTTCCAGGCATGGTCCAATGTGAGTCACAATCTTTTTAATGGAGTCCTTTATAAACAGGATGAATATGGAGTTAAAGGAGAGAAAACAACAGAATCAAGAAACTGGTGGAAATTAAATCTGGAAAAGTCGGGGGAAACCAGCAGATACTTTGCCACATGACAGTCCAGGATCACTGGCAGCCAGGCTTCCCAGAGAAAGCACCTCTTGATGATGCCTTGATTTGGACATTTTTCTCAGCCTCAAAACTGCAAGCTTGTGAACTAATAAATTGCCATTGTTAAGGCCAACTCATTTTATGGTAACCAACCGAGCAGCTTATCAAACTAAAATGCAGTAATATAGGCACAACAGATTTTGGCTTATGTTTTATATATAAATATATATATGTGTATCTATATATCTATATCTATCTAAATCTATATTTATATTGTTTTAAATTATCAATGTATACGGTTTCAATATATTTCAAATAGTCTTTCTTATCAAGAGAAATTTCTTTTATATATTTAAGTCTTATGTAGGTAAGTAATGTGAAGAGCAATTTCTTCCCATGGAGTAGGTTCAGCTCTGCCCTCAGGATGCAAGATTTAAAATTGGGAACTCATTCATTGACATCCCATTTCTCCAAGCATAAACGCCCTCAAGAGTATATTTATTTGATCATTGCTATTTAGTGTCTTCAGTCAGGCATTCATCTTTTCTAGAATTTATAGTGATCATATGTATGAGAGTTGGTCCTATAGTAATATACTCAGCCTCCAGAAATAGAATGGTTGTTTTTGTTTTGTTTTGTTAGATGCTTCATATCACATTAAAGATATCCATTCACTCTCCTCCCCCACCCAGTGACATGGCTCCCTTGTCTGTCTGTTCCTTGTGTCTGCTGGTATTCTTTTTTTAGAAAGCACCAGGAACAGAACTGGGACCTCTCCTGTGGGAGTTGGGCACACAACTGCTTAAGTCACATCAACTCCATCCATTCACATTTAATTTCATGAAAGTTTTTAACTTGAATAAGCTTTGATATTTATTGTTTTACCTACAGTCAATGTGAATATTATGTAAGTTTTCTCCTTTATTTATTCTGTTGTAATTCCACTCCAATGGTCTTAAATGAGATATAGCAGCCACCTACAAAATCTCACCTCTATCTGAAAAGGAACACCCCCTCCCCTCCCCAGAAAAGAAAAGAAAAGTAAAGTAAAAAAAAAAAAAAAAAAAGAAGAAGCATCAAAATAAGTGCCAAGGCCTAATCAGCTGATAAAGAAAGAAATCATTGGCAGTGATAGGAGTGTTTTGGTCAACTTTCCACTGAGGCATTGGAACAAGGTCCAAATTGGGGATCAAAATTAAGTAAAATAAAAGGGCTACATGCTTTGGACATTGCTGGGAGGGTCACTGTCCTAGTTTGCCAAAGGTAGCCTAGGCGCGGACCTGGGCGGCGGGCAATAGCAGCGTGCAGGCTGGCAGAGCCCCTGGAGCCAAGTTACTCACACGAGCCCAGAGAAACCTTGAGGGAAAAGGGGCTGGAGCACAGTGCAGTACTCACTATCTCAGCCTGCACTGAGCTTAAACCTGCTACAAGGTGCTGGCAGCTGCTCAGCTGCTCTCTGGCACACACTGTCTAGTTTAATGAAAATAAAAAAATAAAAAACAAAACAGGAAATCTCTGTGAATAAATCTGTGGCATAGCATGATAAATGTGAAGTTGCTTATCCTAACACTTGAAGTTATGTGAAGATTTTGTAGCACATTAGAGAAAGTGGTCACCTGCAAAGTGAAAGGGGGAGATACAAGGTATGCTTACTGGAATTCACTTAAAACATAAGTTAGTAAAGATAGAGCAGTTTATAAACTGCTCTGAAAATTTATGTTTTATTACTTCCTGGAGTTCTTTCAGAAACCTGGCATGAAATCAAATATGGGAATGAGAAAGTAAATTTCATAAAATAGACAATTATATTTGCACAGAAAAGAAAATATTTTTTCTTACCATGTGTATCAGGAAACTTACAGAAGGGAAAATAATTGATAAAATTCAATACTAGATATAAAATTTTTAATTATATTATCATGTAAATTTCTACAGCTTTGTGATAAATCATATTTGTTTTAATATTGCCAATATTGTCTGTACTGGATGTCAAAGACAATATTGAAATAGGTTTGTATATTATGAATTGAATCCTACTTTTTAAATTACCTTTAATATTCAGTAGGAGGAAGAACCTTTGGCATTATATATCCAATAAGACCTCCCACTTATTAAAACTATTAAGAATCTTAGAAAGTATTTAAATTGTTTTAGGATTTAATACAAGAAGGTCTTGGGTAGCCAGATGTTTTTATAATATCTGCTATTACAAGCTGCACATTTTGATATTCATTATAAAATGTTTCAGCAATGCATATTGATTTTTAAATAAAGTGAATTTTTATGTTGCCTTTTTATTATTTAATAGAACATAATTAAAAAAGCAGTAAATACATGTTTTCTTGGTTTGATTTCAAAGCATCCCAACCAACCAACCAAGACTCATAACATGTCTCTAAAGCAATCAGCAGGTCATACACCCTCCCTGTTGTCAAATCAACAAAAGGACAAATGTACCCCAGGTTAGCTTGCTTGCAGTAGACACAGAATTCTACCTACATGCACTAATCAATTGTCTAGAGAATGATAAGACACCTGAAAGTGGATCTTCTCCTTGCAGCTTCCTGACCAGCCAGCAGATGGTGCTTGTTGGCAAATCTTTTCATGGAGGTGACTCTCATCCTCCACTTGCCTGTGATTCTGGTCAGGTCAGAGCTGAGATTCTAGACAGACTCTGACTGTCAAATTCAGTGAAGAGGAACCTCTCTCCTGTCTCCCTCACACCCTCCTTTCCAGGGAGGAAAACCTCTGTTCCCCT